>VMBQ01005930.1:49543-69277 GCA_007657795.1 Dreissena rostriformis | reverse complement strand
TGTTATTATTTGTTCTATGGGATCTTTTATTTAAAAACTGATTAGTTGTTGAAAGCAAAAAACAACAATTTTTAAAAATCGATCTGTAAAACTTAAGAATTCGATATCAAAAGACAGCTTTTTATTTTCAAACAGAAGAAATATTTTATAGTCATCGCTAAAACAAGCTCAATACAGGTACGCCAAATTCAAACGGAAAAATGTCTAAGTTTAAAACCCAATTTATATGACCTTTATATTAAATATGCTATTATTTAATACCAATTCGATTTGGAAGTCGTAAATAAAAATATAAATAATAAATTGTTGTATTTGTTTTGTTAAAAACTATGGCAGAGATTACCGTGAAACGAAAGATAAAATAAATGTTGGGCTTATCTGTCGTTCGTTATCAACAGTGGCGGTGAAGAAAAGCATGGTTCGGTAAATTGAGTCACAGCTAGTACATTGATACGAGACTATTACGAGTAATACAGTTTATCAAAGTATCATATTATTTTGCCTTTTAAGTAGTTGAATCCAATCAGTCGATTAAATCGGATAAACACTTTCGTTGACAAGATATTAAATGTTGCCTTCAAAGTTTTGTGATACTTTCGACATATCCGAGAAAACTCACCTTTTTCTGTTACATGACTCAGTACTGTTCATAACCGAGTCACCTCCCTAGTGTCGTCTGCAAGGTTGCTCGCTTTCTTGTCTGATGACATCACTTCCGTAACGTCTTTCCGGTCAGCGAGTCTGTTATATACGTAACGATGAAGTAAAACGTAATAATAAGATCTAACTGAGAATTGCATATAACAATACAATAACGAAATAAGAAGAATTATATTATTATAAAACACATACATAATGCTATAAATTAAATATAATCAGTCTTGTTTTCTGTATGTTTTGACAATATAGGTGTTTATGGAGAAAGTATTTACTTTTGTGAGAATGCATTCACATTACATACATTAAAAAATACATAAGCAGTTAAATGATGTAATAGAGAAAACCTGTTGCAATACTAAAATTAAAATAAATGTCGATTTTAATTTTAAAGTCATATTCATTGACATGAGGATTCATTTGCTAAACGCATAACGGACTANCCAGTTTGCTGTCCGGTTAGCGCAGTGGTTGGTACACGCGCTTTTTACCTATGCGATCCGGTTTCAATCCCCCTCCCGGCTCATGTGAGCTTGGTTAGTGGTATAAATATCGGGCAGATGAGGTTTCTCCCGGGAACTCCAGTTTCCACCCAGCGCAAGACCACACAAACATTGAATGTATTTCAGTTAAAATCAAATAGCTGGAAATTGCAGCAATACTATAAAATTAGTTCGAGTTTTAATGAGACTAGTAAAAGTTATTTAGGTAAAAGAGCTTGGATGTAAGCTGGGTCATCATTAACCTCGTAGCAACTACAAACAACGCCAGTTGTGGAGTGACGCTTGAGGTATAAGGCAACTATTCGTGAATTGCCTCTCATAGAGTTATGATCTTGGAGTTGAAATAATATCTTCATGTTGGAATTAGCAGGTAGTTTTGTCTGCTGAGTAATTTGCGCAGAGCAACGCGTTCACTACGATAGGAAAAGCGACAATACTTTTTTTTAGAAAAGCATAGAAAGACATAATTGTAGATTGTCACATTAGGTGTATAAGTGATCGATAGAAAGTATTAATGGTGATTAGGACATTAAGTTGATGTGTTTCAATACATTATTGGCCAAAAAGCCCCAGGAAAATATGATAAAAAAAATAGTTAAGTGTATGATCATTCACTATCAGTAATAGGCGATCATAATTTCTCATCGCGCTGTAAATCAAAGTAGCTGAGACAATATTTATATACAGTAAAAACGTTTTATTGCCTGTCCACCTTTTGATTAACTTGATAAGATACCCTCAGCAAGTAACACTAACAAAAGTAAAGCATGCTGGTTTTTGTACTATGTTAAAAATACATTTGCGCCTCGCTTTGTGAAAAGGGGGTTTAATGCATGTGCGTAAAGTTTCGCCCCGGATTAACCTGTGCAGTCCGCACAGGCTAATCAGGGACGACACTTAACGCACTAAACTGGATTTTCGTTAATAAGAGTCTTACGAAAAATACAGTAAAAATGGCAAGTGGACTGCACAGGCTAATCTGGGACGACACTTTACGCACATGCATTAAACCCCTTTTCACAGAGCGCGGATCATTATAATTGAACTACAATAACCTGGGTTCGTCAGTGTCAGTGCTGATAGTAATGATGGTCTCAGCGCTGGTCACGTCCAATCTCGGGACACTCCCGTTCCGGACCACGTGGCCATTTTTTTGAATCCCCGGACTCCCTGGAACAAAGTAGAGTGAGACGGTAAGCATGTGTTTAAATAGTCCGATGAAAGCCAGACGGGCAAATCAACCTTCATTGCAGGTGAGATGTTGGCACGGTTTGGCTTCCACGGCATCGAGCTGATGTACAGTTAGAAGAGAAACTCATGCGACGTTCACACAGCGTACTCACGGCGCGGTCACGGCATTTTCACCCGAACGCACAATTCAAGTCTTAAATCCACGAATGATTTAGCGGCAATGAAAACTGGTTATGCCCTTACCTAGGCTCGTCAGTGTCGGTGTTGATAGTGGTGATGAACTCGGCGCAGGTCTCGGCAAAGTTATTGTTGTTGTTGATAGTGGTGATGAAATCGACGCAGGTTTCGGCAAAGTTTTTGTTGGTGTTGATAGTGGTGATGAACTCGGCGCTGGTCTCGGCAAAGTTATTGTTGGTGTTGATAGTGATGTTGAACTCGAGGCTTTTCTCCGCTCATTAAGTGTTGGTGTTGTTAGTGGTGATGAACTCAGCAAAGTTATTGTTGGTGTTGATATTGGTGATGAACTCCGCGCTGGTCTCGGCAAAGATATTGTTGATGTTGTTAGTGGTGATGGACTCCGCGCCGGACTAGGCCAACCGTGCGACAATTCCGTTCCGGTCCATGTCACCGATCGTTCTCTTCTTTGAATCCCAGGGCTCCCTGGAACAGAGTAGAGTGAGAAGGTTTGTGTGTTTTTAAATCGTCCGCTGACAGCCATATGGGCTTATAACCCTTCTTTGCAGGTAAGTTGGTGGCACAGTTTGGCTTCACTGGCACGAACTTCACTGCTGGTTAACAGCGGGAATTCACATGCGTCAACGTAACATACGATCCAACATCTATTTAACCATATGTCCCAAGGTCTATCTTACGATACGGTCCAATGTCTATTTTACCATAACGTCGATTTAACATCATACGCCTGTTTAACATTAAAATATATATTCTTACTTACGTTAAGACCAAACATCAATACTAAGTTCAGCTGTAACGTCTATGTACAGCTTAACTGCACACTCAATCAAATGCTTCTTTCCAACAACATTTTTACATTAAGCAGCGACGACTGTTTTTACTTGCATGTCTAACGTGTAACATACGTAAATCTTTTACGTCTATCTTACAGTTATCATATGTCCTACTTCTATCTTACTTCCGATCCACTTACAATCTAACGTTCCGTTCCACATTCTATCGACGTCTAACGTTTCGAAATAACGTCTAAGTTACGTAAAGGTCTATTACGCAAATAACAATAAATCAAATTGAGGTCAAACAACAATATTACATGATAGTTGATTGAAATTGAATTGATAGTCGTTCTTACGTTCAGGCCCAACGTCATCCCTACGTTTCACTCTGTCTTCGATGAGGGAACGACGGATCAGCGAGGGCGAATCACTGTCTAGTACAGTGACGCTTCCAACTGACAGTGTTCTTTGCACCAGCTGCTTTATCGTGATGTTCCCCGGGAACGCGCGTTCTGAGAAATTAAAGTAGTCAATTGAATGATGATTTTATTTACGTGCATAGTTATAGTATTATACACTCGTTTAAAGCCAGGAGAACGCACACATAAAGGCGTACATTGTACTATTTCCAAATTAAAACTAGGCCCCGTATTTTTCAAATTCATTTATTATATACGTTTAATCACTCTGTCTGACATACTGTAGTATGTTTGGTATCAAAATTAATACAGAACACAAGATTAGAATTACGTAGTTCACAGTGTGTAATCCGTTTCCGTATCAAACGGATGGAAATACAAACAGGAAAACTTATATCCGGAACGTTCCGAGCGGCATTGGGAAAAAAATCCTAATGTTAGACACAAACAATACAATAGTTTGTCATTCGATGTATTCATGTGCGTAAAATCATTGTTTCCAATAATATTGTATTTGTTTTATCGTTATGTGGCATATAGCAAATGGAATTTTACAAGACTGTGGTGTTTTATTTCACTCGTTAATTTTGTGAGCAAGCATTCCACCCGTTCTTCGGGCTCGTGGAATTTATCACACAATGAATTCAAACGATAAAACCAATTGGAACACGACAGTCATAAAGTGTTTCCTATTTAACGAAAGATTATAGAAGATTCCACAAATTGTCATTTTCTATCAATGCTTCTTAATCGAAGCGTACTTGCAATCTCACCAAAGCTTATTTCAGTGATCTTAATTGAGGGGCATTTAATAAAGACGTATGTGACACAATAAAAGTACCCGGCCACAATTTGACAAACGTGACAAAAATTTTGAACCCCATTAGTATTACCGGTAATTGAGTCTATAAACTTCTCAGTATTAGAAATACTGAGATGGTGGAACATTTCAAATACCTGTAAGTTTTTTAATAACATTTCGAATTCAAATTATCTTCGTTCAATTCGACATATTCGTGAACGCACAATTGAAATCTTTAAACAATTTATGGGTTAGTGACTATGGGCACTGGTTCTGCCCTTACCTGGGGTCGTCGGGGACGGTGTCGGGGACCGTGTTGTTAGTGGTGAAGGTTTCTGCACTGATGGTAGTCGCAGCGCTCGTTTCGGCCTTTCTCGCGACAATTCCGATCCGGTCCATGTCCGAGAACGGCCTCTTGGTTGAATCACCGAGTTTCCTGGAAAAAAAAGAAGAGTGAGAAGGTTGGTAATAGTTTAAATCGTCTGCTGAAACCTAAGAGGGCTTTTAAGCCTTCTTTGCAGGTAAATTGGTGGCAGAGTTTGGCTTTCATGGCAAGAACATCACTACTGGTCAACAGCGGCCATACAAGTGCGTCTTACATCGATATTACCTGGTGATATGTCATTAATTTTGGATTTATGTCAAACTTCAATCTAATATTTAGGAACAACTTCAATCCTACGTGTAGGAATAACTTCTATCTTAGGCTAAGGCCCAACATTAAGGTCTAACATCTATTTTACCGCAAAGTCAAGCGACTATTTTACCCTTTTTAAACTTCAGGTTCAACGTCTATTTTTCCTTGAAGTAAAACGTCTATCTTGCGTATAGGTCCAACGTCTATTTTACCTTAAGAACAAACATCAGTTTTACCAAAAGATCGCGCGTCTTTTTTACCATAAAGTCCAACGTCTATTTTGCCATCCCACCTTACGTCTATTTTACCATAAGTCACAACGTCAAATTAACGCTAAGGTCCAATGTCTTTTCTGCCATAACGTCCAATTTACATCTGACGGCTGTTTAACGTTCAGGTTGAAAGTCTAACTTACGGTAAGGCCCAAAATTACTACTGAGTTTAGGTGTAACTTCTATCTTTACCTCAAATGCAAAATCTATAAAATGTTTCGTTCCTACAACAACATCATATTAAGTCCCAACGTCGTTCTTACGCGCATGTCTAACGTGTAACCTATGTGAATGTTTTACTTCTATCATACAGTTATGTCCGACTACGACCTCATCTTCGATCCAGGGCCAATCTTACATTCAGTAGTTCAGTCCATTTACGTCTAAGATATCGAAATAACGTATATGTTACGTTTAGACCCAACCGAAGCAACACGTTAATCACGATTAGTTAAATTGAGGTAAAACAGCACTATTAGTTAACAGTAAGCAGTCATTATTAGGTTCAGGTTCAACGTCATGTTTACGTTAAGGTCCAACGTCATTCTTTCGTTTTAGTTCAACGTCATTCTAACGTTAAGGTCCAACGTCATTCTTACGTTAAGGTCCAACGTCATTCTAACGTTGAGGTCCAACGTCATTCTTTCGTTTAGGTCCCACGTCATTCTAACGTTGAGGTCCAACGTCATTCTTACGTTTCACTCTGTCCTCTAGGATTGCCCGACGGATGAGCGCCGGCGAACTGCTGTCCAACACAGTGACGCTGCCCACCATGATCGTGCATTCCACCAGCTCCGTTAACGTGACGTTCCCCTGGAGCGCGCGTTCTAAGACATAAAGTAGTACATTGAATGATGATTGTATTCATTTGAATAGCTGTAATGGCATAAAGTCCTATAAAGTACACCTTAATATTACCAAAATTAAAACTAGCACCGTATTTTACAAATTCCGTCATAATATACATTTAAGCAATCTTCTTAAAACACTGTTTGGTATCAAAGACAGAAGACGATATCGGAATTCCGTATCTCACAGTGTGAAATCATTTCCTTATCAAACGGATTGAAAAATACAACTTGTACTTTTATGTAACGTACATATCCGTAACGTTCCAAGCGGCCTTGGTAAAATCTAATTGGAGATACGCACTCGTTAATATGTGACATCGCATTCCATTCGCTCTTCGGGCTCGCGGAATACAGCATCACGCAATCAACGCGAACGATACAACCAACAGCAACACCATAGTCATATAGTATTTCCTATTTATCGAATGATTTAAGACTCCAAAACTTTTCAAAATTGTCATTTTCTATGAATGCTTGATATTCGGAGCGGACTTGCAATCTTATCAACGCTAATATCAACAATCTTAATTGAGATGTATGTGACACATTAAACGTACCCGGCCTCAATTTAACACACTTGCAATTTATCCATCACCCACAGTATTTTTACTAGAAGAGTCTTAAAACTTCTCAGTATTAGCAATAATGAATGGTTATAAATTTTAATTGCCTTTCTCAATACAAATTTCATATTCAAGTTCACATCAAGTGCGACGCGGATAAAAATCTAAATGGTCTAAAAGGGATTTGTTCACAGTTTTGCACAATGACAATGACAAAAAATGGCAATAATTCAGAAAACGATGTATGAATTATATTCAAACAACCAAATAACACCCCTGACGAAGAAATATGTTAAATGTATCGGTTCGTCTGTGGATACTATTCAAACCAAATATGTAAAATAATAAAGCGTTTGTAACGATTTTCATCCATAAAAAGTGAAATACATGTACTATTAAAATAACGTTTAACTTTCGCATTGAACATTTGGCTGATTCTATAATTTCAGTCAATTACAGATCGTATTTATCTGTTATTAAGTAAATATAGTGACATTAAAAAAAAAAAGAAAACAGTGGACAAGTCCATTTCACTACGGTGACTCACGTATTTTCTCTTGCACCTCGTCGTGCGCCAATCCGGCTTTCATGCATAGTTTCTGCAATGTGTCCACACACGCCTTGAAGACAGAAAGAGAAATATTGATAAGGATGCTAAGATGATCAATATCATGACGATGACAATGATAATTATGTTGATAATGATAGTCATATTAGCGTACTAATGCTGATATAAGCGCAAGTTATGGTAGTGATGATGATGATGATGATGATGATGATGATGACGTTGATGANCCTTGGAAAAGCAGAGGGGGAGAGCAGATGCAATTTAGATGGCTGCCACATTGGAACTGAGCTCAGAATGAGATGCATGTGGCATGCCGCATGTGTCTAGATGTGAATTATTTGACCAAAGCCAGGATTCAACTATGTTTTAGCTGTTAGAAATGTGAATATATTATATTATTAACTGTTTAAAACTCACCTGTGCTGAGGGTGAGCATTTGTGGTGGTATTTTGTCGATCTAACATTGTGCTTAAACTATTAATTCAAACAACATATCATGGCATGTAACATCGTAATGTGGTTTTACAAAGTTTATTCAAATCATGCTCTTGTGGTCAAAACTTGGTCATATCGTAAATGCAGGCATTATCAGAACAAATTGTTCATTCAATAAACATTTAAAACCTTACATTTAAAATGTGTTGTGTAATGTTTATCCATTCTTTATTTTTTAAGCGATTTGAAAATAATTAAATATATCAATAGTCCTATAAAATATAACCAGGGATGGAACTGAGTGGTTGCCCGTGGGCCCGGGGCAAGTAGATTTTGGCCTGGGCAACTCAATTTTAAAAGTTGGTAGTCCGGCCGGGCAACTTACTTAAAAAAAAACAAGAGTGCCAAATTGTCACAAGATACGCCTGTTGACCCCGTGACCTAGTTTTTGACCCAGCATGACCCATATTCGAACTTGACCTAGATATTGTCTAGATACAACTTCTGACCAAGTTTGGTGAAGATCGGATGAAAACACTATTTGACTTAGAGAGTGTACACTGCTGTGGACACCGCCGCCCGCCAAGGGTGAAACTATAATACGTTCCGTTTNAATACTGAGATGGTGGAACATTTCAAATACCTGTAAGTTTTTTAATAACATTTCGAATTCAAATTATCTTCGTTCAATTCGACATATTCGTGAACGCACAATTGAAATCTTTAAACAATTTATGGGTTAGTGACTATGGGCACTGGTTCTGCCCTTACCTGGGGTCGTCGGGGACGGTGTCGGGGACCGTGTTGTTAGTGGTGAAGGTTTCTGCACTGATGGTAGTCGCAGCGCTCGTTTCGGCCTTTCTCGCGACAATTCCGATCCGGTCCATGTCCGAGAACGGCCTCTTGGTTGAATCACCGAGTTTCCTGGAAAAAAAAGAAGAGTGAGAAGGTTGGTAATAGTTTAAATCGTCTGCTGAAACCTAAGAGGGCTTTTAAGCCTTCTTTGCAGGTAAATTGGTGGCAGAGTTTGGCTTTCATGGCAAGAACATCACTACTGGTCAACAGCGGCCATACAAGTGCGTCTTACATCGATATTACCTGGTGATATGTCATTAATTTTGGATTTATGTCAAACTTCAATCTAATATTTAGGAACAACTTCAATCCTACGTGTAGGAATAACTTCTATCTTAGGCTAAGGCCCAATATTAAGGTCTAACATCTATTTAACCGCAAGGTCAATCGACTTTTTTACCCTTTTTAAAATTCAAGTTCAACGTCTATTTTTCCTAGAAGTAAAACGTCTATCTTACGTATAGGTCCAACGTCTATTTTACCTTAAGAACAAACATCAGTTTTACAAAATGATAGCGCGTCTTTTTTACCATAAAGTCCAACATCTGTTTTACCATCCCACCTTACGTCTATTTTACCATAAGTCACAACGTCCATTTAACGATAAGGTCGAATGTCTTTTCTACCATAACGTCCATTTTACACCTGACGCCTGTTTAACGTTCTGGTTGAAAGTCTAACTTACGGTAGGGCCCAAAATTAAAACTGAGTTCAGGTGTAACTTCTATATTTAGCTCAAATGCAAAATCAATCAAATGTTTCGTTCCTACAACAATATTACATTAAGTCCCAACGTCGTTCTTACGCGCATGTCTAACGTGTAACCTCTGTAAATGTTTTACTTCTATCATACAGTTATGTCCGACTACGACCGCATCTTCGATCCGGGGCCAATCTTACGTTCAGTGGTTCAGTCCATTTACGCCTTAGATATTCTTACGTTGAGGTCCAACGTCATTCTTACGTTTCACTCTGTCCTCGAGGATTGCCCGACGGATCAGCGCCGGCGAACTGCTGTCCAACAGAGTGACACTACCCACCATGATCGTGCATTCCACCAGCTCCGTTAGCGTAACGTTCCCCTGGAGCGCGCGTTCTAAGACATAAAGTAGTACATAGAATGATGATTTTATTCATTTGAGTAGTTGTAATGGCATAAAGTCCTATAAAGTACACGTTTATATTCATTTTTTTACCAAAATTAAAACTAGCATCGTATTTTACAATTTCCGTCATAATATACATTTAAGCAGTCTTCTTAAAACACTGTTTGGTATCAAAGACAGAAGACGATATCAGAATTCCGTATCTCACAGTGTGAAATCCTTTTCCTTATCAAACGGATTGAAAAATACAACTTGTATTTGTTATGTAGCGTACATATCCATAACGTTCCAAGCGGCCTTGATCAAATCTAATTGGTAGTGATGGGCCGATAATCGACTGGAGTCGATTAATCGTCGCGCAAATTTTATTGATTGCGATCGCCGACATTGAGTTCCGCCACTCGATTAATCGAAAACAATATATTCGTGTTTTGCAACCTTTTCTTACGAATCTTTCGGTCAATTTAACTTTGGTACAATATCCTAAAATGAAAATGGCGTCCCCATTGTGCATCGAAAAGCTCCGAAACGATGAAAAAGAACAGGCGCAGTGTGAAATATTCGACCACCCGGGTCGAAACAGTCTTCCAGATGACTAAACCATGGAAACCATCATCGAAGACATAATCCTGACTGTTGCAGTGTGCTGGCTTTGTCGAAAAGAATATACTAATAGCTGTAAGTGTTGGTGGCAATTCAATGAAACCGAACCATACTAACTGTATTAACATTCTGTTCTGTATTTATCTGAATTTATTTCTAACCGAGAATGTGCTAACTTGTTAACCAGTATAATCTGAGATTTCTCTCCCCCCCCCCCCCCCCCAATAACCAGAAAATAATGTTTGGGACAAAACAAAAAAAACTATTAATCATTATGTAAACATACTAGCCATGGCAGGAATAACAATCAAGTGGCAGTCGACTTAATATTTTTGGTGATATTAGATTGGTAGTGCACAGCTTTAGACAAATAAGTGCCAGAACAAAATAAGTGGGAATTTCTGATAGTGAAAAAACCCATCTGAGATTAAATAATAATACAACACAACCTTAATGATTATTATTTAACTATTAACCTATACCCAAAACATTTATTGTTTTCATTCCAAATCATTCATTTATTTTTTTTATTTAGGAAACACAAGCAATTTCCTGACACGCATAGATTTTATGCACCCAAACGACCCAGCTGCCAGAACTCCGAATAAACCCAGCCAGAACCCAGACCAGCCAAAACTTTCATTAGAGAAACAACACAACATGACCAAAAGGTTGCAGTAGATGATCAGCTTATTAAACTTATCGTCGGCAAGGTTCTACCAACCAGTTGGTAGAAAACGAACATTTGCATTAGGATGTCGAGAATCAACTTGTAAATGGAATTGTGTATTTACCAGCTGCAGCATCCTGCTTATTCTAGTCATATTGTTTATTGATTGTGATACTTTGTTGATTAAAGGATGTATGTACATGTATCTGATATCTTTTTTCAGTGTGTATAATTTAACTTTTGCAAATATTATTACTTTCCATTGTTGTTATGCAACATTACGTCTCCATACCAGGCATAAGTAAACATTTATAGTAGACAAAATATCACCATTTCTTATGCATTTATTCAAAATGTATTACATCATAACTAAGTGTGACGTAACAAAATATGAATATGCAATTAATTGAGGCATAAACCAACACTTAATACGAACTAAAGACTGTACAATAAACAGCATCACAGAATAAGCCGATTATCCGATTATAACCGATTATCGTATCGGTTTGTCTGTCCGATTATGTCGATTAATCGACTAGCAAATTTCAACCGATATGCCCATCACTACTAATTGCAGATATGCACTCGTTAATATGTGACATCGCATTCCATTCGCTCTTCGTGCTCGCGGAATACAGCATCACGCAATCCACGCGAACGATACAACCAACATTAACACCATAGTCATAAAGTATTTCCTATTTATCGAATGATTAAAGACTCCAAAAATTGTCCAAATTGTCATTTTCTATGAATGCTTGATATTCGCAGCGGACTTGCAATCTTATCAACGCTAATATCAACAATCTTAATTGAGACGGTTTTAACAAAGATGTATGTGACGCATTAAACGTACCCGGCCTCAATTCGACACACTTGCAATTTATCCATCACATACTAGAAGAGTCTTACAACTTCTCAGTGTTAGCAATAATGAATGGTTGAAAATTTTAATTGCCTTTCTCAATAAAAATTTCATATTGAAGTTCACTTCAAGTTCGACGCGGATACAAAAACTAAATGGTCTAAAAGGGATTTGTTCACGGTTTTGCACAATGACAATGAAAAAAAATTGGCAATGATTAAAAAAAAACGATGTATGAATTATATACAAACAGCCAAATAACACCCCTGAGAAAGAAATATGCTAAATGTATCGGTTCGTCTGTGGATACTTTTCAAACAAAATGTGTAAAATAATAAAGCGTTTGTAACGATTTTCATCCATAACATGAAAAATCCGTGTACTATTAACATAACGTTTAACTTTCGCATTTAACATTTGGCTGAATCTTTAATTTCAGTCAATAACAGATCGTATATATCTGTTATTAAAACAATATAGTGACATTAAAAAAAAAGAAAACAGTAAACAAGTCCGTTTCACTACGGTGACTCACGTATTTTCTCTTGTACCTCGTCGTGCGCCAATCCGGCTTTGTTGCATAGTTTCTGCAATGTGTCCACGCACGCCTTGAAGACAGAAAGAGAAACATTGATAAGGTTGCTAAGATGATCAATATTATGACGATAATAATGATAATTATGATGATAATGATAGTAATATTAGCGTACTAATGCTGGAAATATAACGTGTGGTATTAGTGCAAGTAATGGTAGTGATGATGATGATGATGATGATGATGATGATGATGATGATGATGATGATGATGATGATGATGATGATGCTGCTGATGCTGATGATGATGATGATGATGATGATGATGTTGATGTTGATGATAATGATGATTGATAAGATTGATATACTAGATACCTCGAGTCCCTTGATATCATCATTGGCCTCTTGCAGCGCTTTCTGCGCCTCTTTCTTTTTCTTGTAGAGTACCTTTATCCGGAAGTGTTCATGGTCCATGACGGCCACAATCAGACCTGCGAAGGAAAAAAACACTTTCCTTTAGTATATTACTTGTTTGCTCTTGAAAAGCTATAATCTTAAAACCAGGCGTCAGAGACAGCGTTTGGCTCCAAGTTAATGTAAACTGATAGTGTTAATATAAAATAATTAAATTAACTAAAAATAATTATGCGTTTCTAAAAATCTGTCAAAGCGCCGTGTGATTTACCGCGAAATATGTAAATACAAAAATAAATTCGTATTCTATGGCGTAATAAATTGCGTCAAAACAACGTCCTTACGACAGTCGCGCTCTTGCAGCGTCATCACAGCGCGCACACGGCACTTGTAGCGTTTAAGACGTTATTGATTGCCGCATATTAAATGTATGACACTATCACGTGATCATTTGTTCCTTTTCTTTAAATACACCAACGTCATGACGGTATAGCTAGACAGGACAATGAAAACAAGGGCACATAGTTTTCTAAAAGCGACATATGTACGAAGCCTATGCTATTGGACCTTGCCTCATGACAGGAAGCGAAAGCTGGATTCGTGCATTCACATAATAAGGTTCAAAGCCCTAGTACCCAGCATTTAAAGAAGCGAAATACTGATTTAGTTGTGGCTTGAGAAGAACGAGCTGATATACAGATGCTTAACCCATACAGCGTTCGCAGAGCGTCCTCATGGCGCGCTCAGGGCGCTCTAGAAGACCCAACACTATGCTCTTTAGCGCGCTGTGCAAACGCAGAGCCGCAGCGATGTGTTCGAACATGTTCTAAATGATCGCCACGACATAGAATTCAATACGATGACACGGCGCAATGATAGCGTTGCCAGGGCGTTACTGGCAACTGCACATCGCGCACCTCGGTGTTCTCTATACATATGTTTCTGGGCGCCATGAGAGCGCCGCGCGAAGGCCGCCCTGGTGTAAATGGTCTTTCAAAAAAAAAGTAACGTAAATCATGAAAGATTCTGAATGATATAGAGGCAGAACTTTCTTTTTAACAAAATTTAATCCGGATATTGCTACGTACTGTTGGCGACCCGGATGAATCTCCAGGGCACCAGGAAACTCAGGATGACCGCGAACTCTGGTGTCGCGAACTGCTGAAGTCCCTTCCGGGTTGCAAGATCCACGATGAAGGAGGAAATAACGATGAACACGTCGAAGCACTGAAAAAAGACATTGAGAACTTACTATTGTATAACACTATCTGTAATAAACCGAGACACTCGTTTCTGTTAATCTCTATTTCGGCATAATGATAGTACTACGTGCTATTACTTTTAAGAATTCCCTTTCAAGAGCTTTACAAGTATATTTACACATATTTGCTGGCTCTTTTATTTCATTCATTTCAATTCATTATATAACTGTGCAACTTGTTACGGTCATAGCATAAGTTAGTGTGAATCATTTTCCAGTCAAATCCCAAGCCACGGATCCAAGGGGTCCCCCAAAATTTCCAACATGGCCACCGCTTATTCACCATTGCGATAACTTGCATAACGATGAACTTATCCATACCATTTTACTTAACTAAAACGGAAATTATGTTATTCAGTTTTGCCATAAATCAAAAATTAAAATGTGATCGTGCTTTAAATGATTTCAATAAAAGACAGAAATCAAATTCAAGGTTAAACAAGAAAATGAATAAAATAACATGTAATTGTACGATAAATAATTAACTTATGAAAGCAATGTGCTGATATAAAAATATAATCATTATATACTGAAATCATAACTCGGGTCTTTTCGTTATGTGCAGTCTATGGTGTCCTTGTTGCTTACCATAGCAACCAAATACTCATTTTTAGATGACATATTTATACTAAGAAGGCACACTATTTTCGTCGGAGCTTTAGCTTTCAATATTTTCTAATCCGGTTTCCATTTGATTGTTTTTGGTTCATGATAACTTGGTCATGTTTATAATTGATGGTTGGTAGCTCAGTAAGATCTTTTGAGTTTCAGTAAAGTTCTCTGCACAGCAACTGCCTTAATCCTCCTTTCTTCCATAACAGACTTAATTTTGTTAAGGTATTGCAACCGTTGAAACAGTTATTTCAAGCCTAAATTATTTCACTATTTTCGTCATCTGTATCATTTCAGAGATTGACATACCAACAATTATGAACATTTACCGTCAAATAAAAAATGTATTACATTTGTTTTGGTTATGCTGATACAGATCTTCTATTTTAATGTAAAATTGTTGTTTAGTACATTTGTACATGTGTGCATGTTATGCCCAAGTTGTCAATATTACGTTCCTTTCGTGTAAAGTGATTATTTCCGGGCTAGGTGTGAGGTTTGGCACTCTCTTAACCCATTTGTTCCATGTGGACTCTCCCATCCTTCTAAATTGGATCAATTTATTTCCAAAATTAGGGATGTCTAGTATATTTATTTCTATATTTAGAATATTTCGTACAGAAATTCCTTGAAGNCCCCCCCCCCCAACGCGTTACATTGACCGTTCCATGGCAGAGACCCCAGCTCATGTACATGTTCTATTTTTGTAATTTTGTCCTGTTTTGCAAAGACATTTAGTCACCTGCCTTAAATACATGACTTTCGCGTGTAAACGAATTTTCTTTCCTGATAATGTTGCGGGAGTTGTAGTATTCCTAAATTGCATCAGAAAGTCAATTTCTGGTATCAAATGTAGTGTAATTCATGAAGGTTAGTCATGCACACTGGAAAAGTGGTATAGTAATAATTAAGGTAATGGGCACGACATGGTATTATAGTCACTGTGTACACTTACATATATAGGGATTAAAGGGACTGTAAACCAAGAATGACGAAAAAAGAAAAGTTCTAAAATACCGTATTTTCTTACAATTATTAGTTTATATTGATTAAAATATCACGACTGGTATATAACATAACTTGAATTTTGTATTTCTTTTTATTTTTACTTTTTTTTATTTATTTATTGTTACTGGGTATGTCTACCAGGTAACTACCAGTTAACTATAAATAACGCAAGTAGATTGATCATCATGGTCGCGTGGTAAACCCAGGAATGCATATTGTGCATGCGTAGTGAATTGTAAATATTTTATATATAAAATTATCAATATACTTGCGTTATTTATAGTGTTTATATCGTTATGTCACCTTTTTTCGCGATGGACTTTCTATTTCACATCGCGAAATTTTATTACCGCATATACCGAAAATATGAAATTTTTTCAAGTAATGTAAAATACCAGTCGTGATATTTTAATCAGTATAAACTAATAATTGTACAAAAAATACGGTATTTTATAACTTTTCTTTTTTCGTCATTTGTGGTTTACAGTCCCTTTAAATGGTGCACTGTGCATGGTATGGCTCCAATCAGCCTTTGGTGATGCAAACGTGTGACAGTGTTCTACCTTGTACAACCATATGTAGATAGAATGATGCAAACGTGTGACAGTGTTCTACCTTTTACAACCATATGTAGATAGAATGAGCAATCGGGCATACTTTGGTGATGCAAACGTGTGACAGTGTTCTACCTTTTACAACCATATGTAGATAGAATGAGCAATCGGGCATACGTTGGTGATGCAAACGTGTGACAGTGTTCTACCTTGTACAACCATATGTAGATAGAATGAGCAATGGGGCATACTTTGGTGATGCAAACGTGTGACAGTGTTCTACCTTGTACAACCATATGTAGATAGAATGAGCAATGGGTCATACTTAAACATGTTAAAGTTTGGTACAATGGCATACTTATATACATCTAAATGTGCAATATTATGCCTTTTATTGTTCAGCCCAACTCATGTCTTTTAAAAACTGTTTGGTTGCATTACACAATTTTCTTATTTATTGTGCATATATTCGGTACGTAATAAAGCTATATGGTTTAGTATTAACTGTAAATATTTGTATGATGTTTGTTGATATATTTTGCCAAATATATACATCATGACGACATTGACCTTCAGTGGACCTGTTGAGTTTTATTTTTAAGTCTACCAAATATATACATCATGACGACATTGACCTTCAGTGGACCTGTTGAGTTTTATTTTTAAGTCTACTTTAAAGTTCCGTTTTCCTTAATGGGTGCAATCACGACAATTCATTGCATCAACATGCAGGCTACACTCTTAATAATATTAAACAAACAAATGCACTTGTGAACCTAATTCTACAAAGGCGTGTCACCACATCTGTCATCTGACATTTAAATCCTAGACAGACTGGTCTCCGTACATTTTATTGGTCATCATACTCCTTTACTGCGGGTTGCCACACATCTTATTGGTCAACTAATCCATGATTGACTGGTTGTCATTCATGTCTATGGTTAAGATTCACTGGTCGAAAATGGTCGAGTATTTTTACTGACTGTGACCTTATGTGAAGGACAAAACTCGCCGCATGAGTCAAATGTGTTTGTGTGTGTGTGTGTGCGTGCGTGCGTGCGTGCGTGCGTGCGTGNTGTGTGTGTGTGTGTGTGTGTGTGTGTGTGTGTGTGTGTTTGTGTGTGTGTATTTTGATGTTTATGCGGCCCTTCCGCGCCTGAAGCTGCATTATGTGTAAACCCGGAGTGTGTCCCAGCACTCCTTACTAATTAACTTACTAGACATCCGAAAGTTGGGAAGAATTTTGAATTATAGCTGCAATTTCTATCTATTTTGTTTGTACTGAAATATTTTCAATTTGCTGTGGTCTTGTGTTGTGGGGAGAAGCAGTAATATCTGGAGAAACCCCCACCTGTCCGGTATGGTGACAACCAGCCAAACACATATGCCTTCTGGAAGGGGCATTAAACCCGTGTCGCCTAATTGAGAAGCGCGTGTACCAATCACTAGGAATGGATTGCGGACATATATGTGTCGTGTTCTGAGAAAACTGGGCATAATGCATGTGCAAAAAGTGTCGTCTCAGATTAGCCTGTGCAGTTCGCACAGGCTAATCCGGGACGACACTTTCCGCCTTAACTGGATTTTCGCTAAGAAGAGACATCATTTAAACGAAAAATTCCATAAAAGCGGAAATTGTCGTCCCTGATTAGCCTGTGCGGACTGGGACTGACAATTTTCGCACAAGCATTATGCCCAGTTTTCTCAGAACGTGACACATATAGGTAGAGGAAGAAAACGATTCGCTCGAAGTTAACGAGCATTAGTCCTACCTACCTCCAACTTGTGCTGAAGAAGCTCCTTGCCAAAGCAGAACATTTTAAGCAGAACCTGAAAATGAAAGACATCATAGAAGGATTGCTATATAAATGGCCATATACATGTATACGTTTACTTGTGGCTTCTTTTATATTTCTGAAATATGTAGTAAACTAAACATATTTATGTAAATGCTTCGGTATTTCTAATTAAACAAGGTATGTGTTTGTGAAACACTATGTCCCCTTTTGAGCGATTTTGACCCATATATTTGACCTTTGACCTCGATTTATGACATTGACCTTGACCGTTCACCACTCAAAATGTGCAGCTCCATGAGATACACATGCATGCCAAATATCAAGTTGCTATCTTCAATATTGCAAAAGTTATGGCCAATGTTAAAGTTTGTGCAAACAAACCAACAAACCAACAAACAGACAGGGCAAAACAATATGTCCCCCAGTATAGACTCAAGGAAATATAATATTATAGCCTAGAATTATAATTAGATTCACATTTTTATTATCTAGTATACACAATAAAATAAGGTCAGGTCATAAAAAGCGAAGGAAAAGACACTTTATCAATGTAAATCATTGTTTCCGATGAGGTAATGCTACAACATACTTTACTATATTGGTCCATGAGTTCATATTACCTCGACACAGAGTATTCCTACGATCGCGATACTGGCTTTATGCAGTCCGTGAGCTATGTCCACTTCTATGCTATGCGCATGCGCATGACTTCTGTAAACGGTCATATTCCCGACAGCCTCGTTTGAAATGTTAGACCCTCCTTCCCGCCTTTCTCTACGATGATTGGACGTCAAAAAAGTCTCGCCTGACGCATTCCACGTGGTGTGACCACTCAAAAGTTCTTGTTCCAGACCGCGAATGTCGTCTGAGTCCAGGTAACCAAGGCGATACGGATACAACCGCTTCATGGACGCAATGAAGTCGTTAGAACTTTGATGTTCTTTGGTGAGCAAATCTGAAAATAATACACGTGTGGAAAGAAGCATACGTTTGGAAATTTGAGAGTTATTATGTACGAAGAAAGAAATGTCATTCATCTTTTAAGTTATACTTTCGCACCGTATAACGATGAAATTCGATGTATGGTTAATACATTTAATGACATGAATGAAATTCAAATGAGAATATAACATTCTTGTTGCATAGGCGGATCCAAGGGGGGCGGACGCGGCGTACGCCCCCCCCCCTAAAATCGCCAAAGTTAAGTCAATTCTTTTGATGTTTCACACTTAACTAGATCTAAATCACTTTTTTTAAACTAATTTTTCTTCTTTTTCGTACATAACATTTCCAAACAAACAACAACATTGTTTTCATGCTCTCCCCCTCCCTGCTGTATTCGCCACTAGCCTGATAACCGTCAGTGTGTTCTTCTTTATAGCATTTCTTCCGGCTATATCCATCCGTATAACTTATAAACTATGCACTTTTTGGCATTATAAGAAGGTACTTTGATGAAAGTACATTAGGCGTGACATGCTCGAGAAATGGTTGAAAAAGCCTTCAAAATCACTAAAATCGTGGAGCTTACCCAGGGTTAGGGTTAGGACCCCCAGCAAATCATTCAATATCCCGCCCCCCCCC
>VMBQ01005930.1:0-30228 GCA_007657795.1 Dreissena rostriformis | reverse complement strand
CTGCTACTGCTGCTGCTACTGCTGCTACTGCTGCTGCTACTGCTGCTGCTACTGCTGCTGCTGCTGCTACTGCTGCTGCTACTGTGGCTGCTACTGCTGCTGCTACTGCTGCTGCTACTTCTCCCGCTACTACTGCTGCTACTGCTGCTGCTGCTACTGCTGCTGCTTCTACTGCTGCTACTGCTGCTGCTACTACTGCTGCTACTACTGCTGCTACTACTGCTTCTACTAGTGCTGCTACAAAACTGCTATTACTACTGCTTCTACTACTGCTGCTTCTACTGCTACTACTACTGCTACTACTACTGCTACTGCTACTACTACTGCTACTACTACTGCTACTACTAATGCTACTACAACTGCTACTTCTACTGCTACTAATGATACTAATAATACAAATTAAAATAATTATAATAATTTTAAAAATTATAATAATTTTAATAATTTTAATAATTTTAATAATTTTAAAATAATTATAATAATTTAATAATTTTAATAATTATAATAATTTTAATAATAATAATAATAATTTTAATAATAATAAAAATAAAATGTTGACGGTTAATATTTAGTTTTCGAGCATTGTGATGTGTCTACCGGCTCTTCATCATGTTTGATAATAAAAGATTATGTATAATTATCTCCTAAATCAAGCTCAGCAACCCGAACCACAAATTAATCACGATCTTAGGTACAAATTAGTGCTTAAATCGGTTTTATGACAGACAGACAGACATACAATTTTATTGGCGAATACAATCAGTACATAGCCATATAAACATAGCAAATATTTCAATAAAATAGCATGTCAAGGAAATGTGATTGGCATAATTGCTAGTGAAATTTCGGAGAATGTTCTTAACAAATTTGATGTGAGATAAATATTTGGATTCTATGTATTACAAAAACAAAATGCATATTAGATAAATTATAACTACAACTATTAAATGACATTTAACCATTCCTAAAATCAAATACAATCATCGACAAAAAACTTGAGCAGAAAATGCATATAGTTTGGCAATAACATTGGGATTCAATAGCAGAAATTTTATATAACACATAATTCTGAAATTATATATAACAAACACATTTTTAAATATACACTTTAAACATCCAGCAAAAATGTGATGTTATTGATTCATATTAATTAAGTCGATTCCATGCTTATTTGCGAAATAGATATACTTAGACAGTCCAATGAGTTCTGATGTGTTGGTTGTTTTAACAAGCTGGATGAATTTGAACATACTCGGCCTATTATAATAGTACCTTTTTAAAAATCGAATGCGTAATTCTGTATAACAATTACAAATAATGATAAAGTGGAATTCATGCTCAATATCGCGGCTGTTGCACAGTAAGCATGAAAATACGAGTATGCTATAAGTTGCTTAACAACCGGTCATGTTTTTGTATACTTTTTTTGATGGATACACATTTTGTGTCAGTCTAACGTGGCAACAGTTATATTTTAAAATGTCTAGGAAGATGCATAGGAAGAGAATGTTAGCTGGCAATAAATTACGTTCTTGATATCGGTATATCTGTGCTTAAGATATTACAATATTAAATAAAGTTATTTCAACATGTTTTATATTAAAAGCATTACACTACTTTTATATTTTGATTATTTCATAGTTTTTAATTAAGCTTTGGTGTAGAAACTTACAACGGAGTACCTAGTTCTGGAAATAACAAAGTGTTATTATTTTAATTTTCGGGAACCACACTGACAGTTTCCAACTGCATCAAATGGAAGATTATCTTCTCTAAGACTATTTTACCCAACCTCAGAGATGTGTTTAAATGTGTTTTCAACGATACACGCATAACACAGTGCCAACAATGCTTAAAAATCACGAAACAAATAATACAACTGAAACAATCTTGAATATTTCGAGCGTCAGTTCTTCTGGCATCAGATTTCCGAGTGATCTTCCGCTTGCGATAGCAAACACTGTGCCGCTCCTTCTTAACACGGTAGCGTTCTACGCCATTCACGGAGCAAAGCGCACGCCGAGACTGTGCAGATTTCATTCGCGCTTTCTAATACTGTGCCACATGCTGACATCGTTGTGTTTCTTAGTAGAACAAAGTTTATACTATGCTATACCCAGAAGCTTACTTCAGGCGGCTATTGGAATATTACTTCCGGTAAAATGTATCACATTGGGCCTTATGAGTTTGGAACGACTGATCCTGTTTGCCGACGACAGAATATACATCCAGTATATAACATACAGCAGGGCAACAAATGCATCACTCTTCATTTGGATCATATTTGTTTCGTACTTTTCTATAGTCAACTGTTATTTCTGTGACCCTTTTTCCTACGGATGGTCGGATTCTTGTTCGAACATTATTTACCACGTTGGTGTCCTTTGTCTTATTGTCATTGGTGTTTCGTACACAACCTACATATTTATATTAATCAGAATTAAAAACATGGGAAAAGTATACGGCGGGCCGGGGCGGATTCAAGAATTGCTAGGAAGATCCGGTGGATCAACTACGTTAGTTTTGTTTTACATAATATCAATTACACTGTCAATGACAGTGGTAGTAATTGCTATTGTGGTCGCACAGGTGACACACAGTCGTATTTATTGGAATGTGTTTGGTAACGTCTGTGATTTGATCAATGCCTCGGCTGACCCGTGCTTGTACGTGTTCTGGTTCCGACAATGCAGGATGGAGGTTCTACAACTGATATCCATCTGTGTGCCGAGGTTGAAAGAATGCGGATAGAAATATTTGAAAGTGTGACCTATGAACCAAGGCAACAAAATTGTGAAACCATGTAATGAAAGAATGTGGATAGAAATATATAATATCTTGACCTATGAACCAATGCAACAAAATAGAATCCTATGCCAGTAATTGAATCTATGTTGAACAGAATGGAAGTTATTCATCAATAACAATTAAAACTTAGCTGTACAAGTAATATAAAACAATTTACTACGAGAAAACGCACGTGCTGGCAATTCCCAAACTATACTGCCAGAAAGAAAATATAAAATGCATTGACCTAATAAAATTGTAAACTATAACATGACTGGAACGTGTTGAAAGAATACAGATAGAAAAGATTAATATAGTGACATATGAACCAAGACAACAATAACAATATAGAATCCTAAGACAGAAATATAATTGATGTTGTTCTGAGCCCGTATTCATAAAAAATTCTTAGACAAGTCTAAGAATAAAGAATATTCGTTAAAGTCAAACTTGGCATCACCTGCCTATTTTTACATCATAGTTCATGCAGATAATTTTGTTAACGACATAATCACTCCTTAATGCCTGTATGTATTCAAATGCTGGACGCATTTATATTGGTTCTAGTCTATTCTCTATTGTTAAGTCTAATAACGGGTGAGTGAATACGGGCACTGGACGGAAAAACTTTATAAATAAAAAATACAATTTAGCTGTCATAGTCATTTACAAAAAGTGACGATGAATAAATGTATGTGCATTAACTTTCACAATCCTATGGTAGAAAGCAAATATAAAAATGCATTGACCTATTGAAATGTCCACTACGACATGACTGGAATATAACTCGAAAGGTGTACATAAGTTTTTATGAATCTGTTATAAAACTTGACTTGTAATTATATAGTCCTACATACGTGTAATGCATTACCCTTTAGTTCCGTTATAAAACAGGAGATGTTGTCTTAAAATCACAACAATGTCAGACATTTGCTTGGTTAAGTTAGAATATACGACTGTGACAACGTTTGAGCCTACATCATTGATAAATATATGGGCTGTAAGTCGTACAACAAGAATGTTTATAAAATATTGCTGTTTGCTTATTCTTTTCAAAGTGTTACAGTTACCAAACTTAAAAGACTTAACTCATAAATTCACTATAGCAATTCTAAGTTTTGTCAACAAAAGATTGTTGAAGTTAAAACTTTTCAAAGTCTGTCTACGGTGTATTTAAGACCTCATCTTCCGTACCTAGACGTCCAAATTTCAAAAGAAGCACGGGACCTGCAACGTTTGACCAGGAAGTTGACAAGGCCGTGGATGTGACAATGGACGTGGGAGTGTGAATCATGATGTACTTCATGAGACTGAATATTTGGCAGTAATACTGATCACTCAGATGCAAACTTTGAAAATAATGAAACTAAAATTACACAATACTGTGTAGAACCCTCGTTAATAAGCGAGAATGGAATAAAAGTATAAACACTACTGATTCCTTTATAACTTAAATCGCTTAATGCAATACATAAATAAGGACTGTTGTCGTCCTATCATGATTATGTCACTGTAAATTACTTATAATTATGTTTAGCTTTGAACAATTTCCTCTTGGTAAGAAAGGTTGAAAGTTGCATAACCTCATTGGCTATGAAGACGTAAAAGTTAGTTTTTAGACTCATTTAGTGGCGGCAACACGATCATTTTCGACTAGCCGGGGCTATCATCGAGTCCTGCCCCAGCTCTGCTATTTATTGACACGTTTAACACTCTTTTTATATCAATATATATTTAAAATCCCAGACACGTGTTTTTACTTTTATTATATATATATTTATCACATGCCATACCCTGTTTCCCATGTAATACAACCATTACATATATTTTTATATTACACATGTGTAATATACTTTTCAAGCGTTTTCATTGGCTTAGTTTTCGTTTATTGACCAATCGCATTTTGTTATTTTGCTGAAATGACGTCACGAAATGTAAACAACATTCGGGATTTATCATTATGTTTGCGTAAATATTTATTTAATTTGCTCATTTAAAAGCATGTGATAAAAAAGATCTGACACTCGTTGTCATATCATACCATATTTTATTAAACTCGTCCAGGAAATTCGTTAGTAAGCTCGCCTAAGGCTCGCTTACTAACAAAATTCCTGGACTCGTTTAATAAAATATGGTATGATATAACAACTCATGCCAGATTATATATATATATAATCTGGCATGAGTTGTTATATAATACCATATTTTATTAAACGAGTTCAGGAATTTTGTAAGTAAGCGAGCCTTAGGCTATATATATATATATATCAGAATGATTTCATTTGCTTTGTGTGTGCCCTCTATTAAAAAAAATTAATAGATACACGATTGGGTGCCAGTCAATCTGGATTACACGTCTGAACTTGTTTACAATAGTGAAGTGATGTCATTTGTTCCAAGAGTATAGAAGTAGAACGTTGTAGATTCTTTTTCATTTCATGTAAATTAAAATTTGGATCGATATGCATCAGTGCGGATTGATATGGAAATACGCATTGTTCTTGAAAGCGCATTTATCTAACAATCAACGATTAAAAACGAATGGAAATTAACTCCGTTTGCACTAGATTATAGATCTTTCAGCTTATGAATGGGAGTTAAGTGGTAGTTTACTGTAGCCTATTATTCGGTACGTAGATTTATTTACTAGCAAGGCACCTCTAATTAACCGGCCAATTTGAGTATATAAGTCCACAAGTAGGTTAGTGCCAAGGTCAAAATAAGGCCAGGTGATTTGAGTGTGCTAATCGTCACATTGTATATTTTTTTGTTAGTAAATAATTAACAAAGAATACAAAACGTCTGCATTAGTCTAAATTCACACAATGTCATCGTCAAGGTCAAAATGAGGTCAGGTGATATGGGTTGGTTGAGAATGCTCATAAATACTAATAACATCCAAAAAAGTATAACAAATTTGTATTAAGTCGTATTGGTGTTAGACGGAAAGCGTCATTTTGGGTTAACCAATAAGTTTGACCATATGACCATAAGTATAAGTAAAAGGTAGGCCAATATGAAATAACAAAAAATAGAAATAATACATTTAAATGATAAAACTGAAGTCACAAAGTACACTTACAAACATGTTAGAAACTACTGCTGTCGAGCTGTTTAAATAGCAAAACGTGATTACTATCAACACAAAATCCATGATGCAGTGGGTAATATGAAACAAACTTTACAGTGTAACTTCTCAGTTGATTGGCCATAAGGGACAACCCGCGTCCGCATCACTGTGATGATATGCAATCAGCAAATGATTTCCTGAAGTACTTTGCGGGCAAAATATAAACATTTGAAAGACCAACTAGATGTCATTTACTTTGATACGTCTTCTGAAAATGTAGAGAAAACAGTGATGGTAAGCCAATGGTAGAATTTAGTCAAATCTCGCAAATCGAAGTTGAAAAACCAATTAAAAGATCAAAGTCAACAACCTGTGGATTAGACAACATGCCGATAGTACAGCTAAAAGACAATTTGCCATTTCTGATCCCAACTATCACAGAACTTATTAATGGTGGCAGATGTATTTCCAAACGAATTGACAAGTGTGGTTATAAAACCATTGCTTAAAAATCCGTGATAGTGCATAGAACTACCAAACTATCGACCGGTTTCAAATCTATCATTTTTCTAAACAATTCTTGAAAAGGTTGCATTAAAGCAGACCACAGATCACATTGAAAGGAACAACTTTCTGCCATCATATCACAGTGCTTATCGCAAATACCACAGTGTTGAAACAGCTATGCTTAAAATGCATCATGACCTTCTGAATGCGATTGATAGCACCAAGTAACATTAGTTGTTATGATTGATCTTAGTGCCGCCTTCGACACTTTTGACATACCAATGGCAATTTCAATCCTACGAAATGATTTTGGAATTGAAGGAACTCCTCTTTACTGGATAGAATCGTATCTGACAAAACGATCGATACGAGTTGATGTGAATAACTCTTCTTCGAAGTCTGAACTCGTAAAGTACGGTGTTCTCACAGGGCTCCGGTGCCGGTCCAGTGCTGTTCACCATGTACATCGTTGCGCTGAATATGGTTGTCCTAAAATATCCAGCAGGTCTGTATGGTTACGCTGACGAACACAAAGTTACATTCAACATTCAACCTGGAAATCCTCAAAATGAATAATCAGTATTACAACATCTCGGTTATTGTTTGCAAGACGTCATTGACGGGATGGCTCAGTTCAAATTGAAAATGAAAATTTCAAAAACAGAGGTTATTATTTACGGTTCCAGGCAGTAATTGTTAAACATAAACATCTCAGGCATAAATATTGGCTTTTGTGATATTAACTGTGTAGATCATATTCGATACCTTTGTGTACAAATGAACAACACTATATGTTTTGATCAGCACATTAAACGAAAATGTCAAATCGCTAGTTCGCAATTAAAAAATCATTTGTATGCACTTATCACAAAAATCTGCATGGATCCTTGTGAACGGCCTTATTCATTCCCATCTAGACGTTTGCAACGGACTTTGCACTGAAATTCTAAAATATCTGATTGAAAGACTGCAGCGAATTCAAAATCGAGCAGCCAGAAGTGTCGCCGATGTTTCGCATGACCAACCAAGCAAGGAGATCCTCGGGTCATTACAATGGCTCCTTATACATTCACGTGTAATGTTTGAGATACTCGTGCTCATGTTTAGAACTAAATGTGGAACCGCGACAATTTACATCAGAGAGCTGTTCACAACGTGTGAGGGTCGTTACAGACTTAGATCAAGTGATGATAGTAACTTCAACATCCCAATAACTCGAATGAAGATAGCGGATAGATCAATAGCAGTTATTCGACCCAAGACGTGGAATGCTCTTCCAAAAGAGTTTAAAACTAAAGTGATGATAGTAACTTCAACATCCCAAGAACTCGAATGATGATAGCGGATAGATCAATAGCAGTTATTCGACCCAAGCAGTGGAATGCTTTTTTTTTGGGGGGNGGGGGGGGGTAGTTACATAACTGTGTACAGCGCAAGTGAATATTTACAAATATTTTTTGCGCTATTTAAGTGTACTTGTTTTTGTATTTAAACTATAGAATATTACTTAAACTGAAATGTTCTAATGATATGATACAGTTCAATAAGAAACGAACTTTGACAACTCTTATTACACAATTCTTTATTTAGAACAATTTATTTATGACATTGGCAACATTTGGGATTTAGGGACAAATCTGCGGATCGTCGAAAAAAACTTAGGGACAACACCATTAAAAGAAGCAAATTTTTGACGGAAATAGCCCTGATCACTGTACCTTAGTCAGCATGTTGTTTACTGATTAAACAAAAACAACAGTTTCATTGAAACCTATGAGCCGACGTGTACAGAATTGTATATGATGTACCGTTTGAGTCAAACGTACGTATGAGCAATACAAATAACAATGATGTACCGTTTGAGTCAAACGTACGTATGAGCAATACAAATAACAATGATGTAAGTGCAGTCAAACGTACGTATGAGCAATACAAATAACAATGATGTAAGTGCAGTCAAACAAATGTTACTGCTATTACTTTTTATTTCAATGTCTAATATATTTGAAAATTATTTTTTGTTAATTAATCGGAATAATTTTAATCAAACTAAATCTGTTTTGTTTTTTAAGTAAAGCGAGGGATTTAGGAGTATGCCTTCCGAGACATAAATTCATACGTAGAAGTAACATTTACAGCTTCATTATTGTATAACCAGCGTTTGTAATAACGAACTGGACCACAATTTCTGAAAACAAAAATGCCCGTTTGATAATAATTAACAATCATTCCTGTAGTTGTTGCACCCATGTATCATCACAATGTGCGTCATCGTTGACAAACAAAATGCGTATGATATCAGATATATCTCGCGTTAAGATATTACCACTACGCCTCTTATTTATATGAAAGAGAGACAATTCGTTTATAAATAAGTTATAAATTATCGTGCTAGTTACGTCGCCTTGTTTGGCACCAATATTGCATTTAAAAGGTTAGCTCGTGGTATTTTGAGATATTCACACACGTGTAAATAAGCCCGTGCACATAGCAGTCGGTAGGTCGGTAACATGGTTACTTGAGAGGAAAGGAAAACGCTTATCAAATTTGAAGTCAACATAGAAATGGTTAGGTATCAGGGGCGCGATATATGATTTAAAATGGGTACACTATTCATTTTAAGTAGTCATTTAAATTAATATAATTCCTTAAGTGATATATCGAGGGCTGAACGGAAAACTGCAGTATCTCCTTCTTTATTTAATATGAGTTACAACAGTCTTCCGTTCACCCCTCGATATATCATATGGACATAACTCAATTCCCTAATTATTGGATAGATTACGGAACTTGCAGCTGTAAGTGCGTTCATGCACCTATAAAATGCGGCTTTTCATTCCTTAAATAAAGTAGACATTAATGTGTTACTCACAGTTTTCGTACGTAAGGGTTAAGTCGATTGAAATATTAAGCCATGTGGCATGTAAAGGCAGGTAGAAAAATTGGTTTCATATATTTTAAGCTTAAATAACAGAAACGAAGCGGGCATTTGAAAACCTTTTATTTTTTCGCTAACGTATTTTTCATTTTGTTTTCGTAATATTGTGAAATCGATCTTTAACTTACATTCAAACGTTTAAAAAGTATATGAAAAGTCATAAATAACCTTTTAAATAAATGTACAAAGTATTTAAAATATATTTAAATCAACGATCTTAAAGCACTAACGCACCATGGGCTTTGGTGTTCTGTGTGGTAACCCAGTCCCCGCTAGTTAGCATAAGACTAAGTAGGTTATCAGCACCTCTCAAACACAAATATAATAGAATTTAAGATTGCGAAACTTGAAGATGCGATTAAAAACAAGTATTTCAGTAAAATTTAGAAATATATTCCGAGATGCATATTGAGCGTTAAAGTAACGGACGGACAAACAGACAGACGGACGAACACATGCAAAAAAAGAACTCCCTTACATGTTTAATCGCCAGTGTTTTTTATAGATTATGCGTGCATTGGTAAACATGTACGACGTTGTACGTAAATGCACTGGTAAACATGTATGACGTTGTACGTAAATGCACTGGTAAACATGCATGACGTTGTACGTAAATGCACTGGTAAACATGTCTTACGTTGTACGTTAATGCACTGGTAAACATGCATAACGTTGTACGTAAATGCACTGGTAAACATGCATGACGTTGTACGTAAATGCATAGGTAAACATGTCTTACGTTGTACGTAAATACACTGGTAAACATGCATGACGTTGTACGTAAATGCACTGGTAAACATGCATGACGTTGTACGTAAATGCATAGGTTAACATGTATGACGTTGTACGTAAATGCATAGGTAAACATGTCTTACGTTGTACGTTGATGCATAGGTAAACATATCTAACGTTGAACGTAAATGCACTGGTAAACATGCATGACGTTGTACGTAAATGCACTGGTAAACATGTCTTACGTTGTACGTAAATGCATAGGTAAACATGTCTTACGTTGTACGTAAATGCATAGGTAAACATGTCTTACGTTGTACGTAAATGCATAGGTAAACATGTCTTACTTTGTACGTAAATGCACTGGTAAACATGCTTGACGTTGTACGTAAATGCATAGGTAAACATGTATGACGTTGTACGTAAATGCATAGGTAAACATGTCTTACGTTGTACGTAAATGCACTGGTAAACATGCATGACGTTGTACGTAAATGCATAGGTAAACATGTATGACGATGGACGTAAATGCATAGGTAAACATGTCTTACGTTGTACCTTAATGCACTGGTAAACATGCATGACGTTGTACGTAAATGCAAAGGTAAACATGTTTGTCGTTGTACGTAAATGCACTGGTAAACATGCATGACGTTGTACGTAAATGCATAGGTAAACATGTATGACGATGGACGTAAATGCATAGGTAAACATGTCTTACGTTGTACCTTAATGCACTGGTAAACATGCATGACGTTGTACGTAAATGCAAAGGTAAACATGTTTGTCGTTGTACGTAAATGCATAGGTAAACATGTATGACGTTGTACGTAAATGCATAGGTAAACATGTCTTACGTTGTACGTAAATAACAATTTCGATCGGCGCTTTTACACATAAACATTTCATATGCATTGACGACGAAACGCCGGTAACATATTGAAAAAAAAATCAGTGATGGACAATGTACAGGATAGATAAATATGAAACTGGATTTTTCGTCTTTACATGCATTTCATGAAAAAAATAATCAATCATTAATGATTATAAGCGTACAGTCATTAATCCAAACTGGAATTTAGTTGCATGTATGGGTGCAAACATCACCGTCATCATCATCCTCGCCTTCATTTTCATCATCATAATATTCATCATCTTCAGCAGCAGCATCATTATCCTCGCCATCATCATCGACATCATCATCATCTCATCCCCGTAATGAAAAAAAAAATCATTAAACTAAGCAGCATCATTATCATCGCCATCATCATCGACATCATCATCATCTCATCCCCGTAATGAAAAATATCATTAAAGAAATGGTTAAAAGGTATGACAAAGACGCGCTAATCGACATATGGAGTGATGGAAGAACAGCAAACACGTTTGGCAATCCGATGACTTAAATTATCATGATTTCGTTATGTAAGGCAAGTTTAAATTATTTCAATGTAACCAATCCTGTTTTTTTAAAGTTGCGCATTTATTTGTACCTATAAAAATAACGATTTGCATGCACATAAAAAATTACAAAACTCTAAAAAATGTGAAGAATTACTGAGCCGAGTGAAGAATTATATCTTTCCTTTTCAAACGTGAAAGAAATGTGAGTCAAGTGTTGGTCGCAATATTTGATAATTTATATTTTGTGTCTAGTGTTTTTATATGTTATTGACAAATTAATATTTTAAAATCCGTTAAAACATTGTCTTATTACATTTTTATTATTTCATTCTTAAACGTCTCCCTCAAAAGCATCACCAAATGGTGAATGTCATAATTTTAACTAAGCAAATCCATAATGGCCACTGGCCAGTCGTACTGCATGTCAAATTAAACGTTAATGATTAGAAAACGGATAAAAGGGTTATCATATATTTTTTGAAATATTTTTACTCGTTCAGAGCATGCACGTGATAAAATAACAAATGCATATTATTGGTATAGGCATTCCAAGTATTGAAAACAAACGTGTGTAGATTGAAAACTTATCAATATGTTGCCACTAATGAATGTGAATAAAGACAGATTCAGTTTCAAGTAAGGATACTCCTCTGATGAAACAATCTTAATAAGCATGTTGTTGACATTTAAACTACTAAATTGTCGATGTTCTAGTTTTCAATTTTAAAGTAAGGACTGATTTAACATGTGTTACGTTACAATTGTGCCGACATCACGAACGAAAGCTATCAATGGGAGTGAAACATATGATCAGACAAACATACGTGACCTATAACATAAACGTGACGAATAAGCATGACTATCAATTGTTACCAACTAATATTTATCTTCGCCCCGAAGACATTTCGTGGTCATTTCACAATGTCGTTATTGTACGACGCTTGTAAGATCCCTTCAGGGGTGATAATTAGATATATGTGGCGTGTTCTGAAAAAACTGGGCAAAATGCTTGTGCGTAAAGTGTCATCCCAGATTAGCATGTGCAGTCCACACAGGCTTATCCGGGACGACACTTTCCGCATAAACTAGATTTTCGCTAAGAAAAGACATCATGTAAACCAAAAATTCCATAAAAGCGTTAATTGTCGTCCCTGATTAGCCTGTGCGGACTGCACAGGCTAATCTGGGATGACAATTTACGCACAAGCATTTTGCCCAGTTTCTCAGAACACTACACATATTCGCACAATAATTTGATTTTTACTGTAAGAATAGACCATTCGTTATTAAGTAAATAAATCTGTATTATTCCAGGAGGTTGTGGAGAAACAATTGCGTTATGAGGGGGTGCGTGCGTGTGTGTGGATCGTAAGTGGATGGTGCGAATGTGATTTTGCGATGGTATATCGTAGAGTGCACCAAGAAATGAAAACATACTTAGCGTTCCTTTATAAAAATGATCGATTAGCCGCTGTTATTCCGATTCCGAATACTATGTGGACCTGTATATCATCCTAGTGAATTTACTAAATGGTTTGTTAGCAGGCATGGGGGAACAAGAAGTATCAATAAGTATACAAGTATCAATTTCCGAGTATTTGTCTCAGTCACTTTGCTTATTTGTCTGATATAGAATCGCAATATATTCAACACATGTTCATGTACGATGTTAGTGTTTGTGTGTCGTATGAATATATACCGTTTCGGGGAATTAAAATGCAATATTTTGTACCACAAAAAAGAGCATTTCATACATGAAAACGGTACTTTGCCAAGTTATGTGTACACCATTACCAATCCACTCAATAACACCAAGATGTGCCATAGGGACGGATGGAGGAGGATGGGCGGTAAATTCAGTTTGAAAATAAATACAATATCCCAACACCACTCACTCTTACTAAGATAAAGGTTTGACATGGAAACGGATTGAGGAGGATGGACGGTAATATCGGTTTAATTTTAAATACAATATCACCATCCCTCTCTCTCTCTCTCTCTCTCTCTCTCTCTCTCTCTCTCTCTCTCTCTCTCTCTCGTGCATTAAAAATGAAGTGCGACCGTTTTGACAAAGTCGACTTATTTCAATGTAATAGAAACTACGCTTATGGTCATGCATGATTCGCTTAAACCATTCCATTATCCTTGGAAATAATTTTCAAGTAATCATCATTCGATAAAATGTGTAATTCATTGACATCATTTAGTACAAGGCTCTTTGGATTTCCCTGAACAAATTATTGAATATATAATAGTGTTAAATATGTCTTCATATTTTAATATTTCAGACTTAATTAGTATTTAATGGGACGGTAGAACTTATCCCAGTACATTTCTTCCGATTTCAGTCGTCTGACTGAGGCTTTTATCAGTAATGCTATATTGGGGTTTAATGCATGTGCGTAAAGTGTCGTCCCAGATTAGCATGTGCAGTCCGCACAGGCTAATAAGGAACAAAAATTTCCGCCTAAACTGGATTATTGCTGAGAAGCGACTTTCTTTAATTGAAAAATATCATAAAAGCGGAAAGTGTCGTCCCTGTGCCGACTGAACAGGCTAATCCGGGACGAAACTTTACGCACATGGCTAAGAAACCGTTTTCACAAAGCAAGGCTGAAATATAATACCTAACTTATGACTGTATTGTCATGAAATGTGTTCATGTTCAATGCGAATTTTATAGTTTTAATAACCTACAATCATAAATTCGATTCTTTTTTATTACTATGTTTTATCTATCCTATTCAAATGTTGTCATAGTTTCACCGATAGCAGTGACAACTGGACACGAAAATAGTATATTCAGTATGTTGGGTTGTTGTTGTTACACGTTTGATAAAGATTCCATTGTCTGTCTGCACAGGAATTGAAAATATAATTTGTAAAAGACATTCCCGGAGTTTCATTATTACTTTATTTGAGATATGTGTGTTTTGCTGTAATAAGGTAGTTTGAGTCGTTGAACATATTTGGTTCGTGTTTCACACACGGTACAATCTTAATTGGCGTAGAACATAGTGTATTTGAGGTTACCTGTTCTTTACTCTTAAATATATATGTGATAGCACCCACTTTAAAACCCTGTTTCGGGTCATCATAATTATTCAACGACAAAAGCCAAACAGTTTAACTACGCAATTTATTATCTTAAAGGTTTGGCATAATGATGTCAAGGCTGGGATCATTTAGATGAAACACTGAAATTTAAAGAACACATCAAAATTAAGTGCCGTACAGCCANCAAAAGCATAAGGAAATACTTAGCAAAAGAAGCAACAGAAATACTCGTTTTGTCTTTGGTAATATCCCATCTGGATTATTGTAATCTCATCTTGTATGGAACAGCTCAGTGCGAAATAAACAAAATGCAACGTATCCAAAACATGTGTGCAAAATTGGTACTCAGCCGACAGAAATATGACAGTTCAAACGATGGTTTTTCGGCGTTAGCTGTATACGCCAGATTTTCACCTTAGCCTGACCTTTGTAAGCGACCAATCAATTCGAATACAAAATTTCCCGCCGGTGGACCTGAACTTTTCGCAGTAGAAAACGTGCAATCTACAAACAGATTTCACATTAACATTAATAAGTAATTCCATCGACTTTCTATTTTTTGGGAAGTATTGGGTATGAAAAGGGATACTACAGTTCGTTTAGCAACGATGCTTACTGCGTATTCAGCATGAAACAATTGTATCTCTAATGATAAGGTCTGAGAGATAGAGCAGTTTCACACTTAATTCGCGACATCAATACAGTTTGTGTGTGCCCTTTTATAATCAGAGGATTGTCAGCGCCAGAGCGTTTGTACTTAAAGGCTATGTTCTCATATTTAGTTATTACTACCATATTGCTGTCTGTGTACTAGTATATTTTAGTTCATAAAAATATGGTTTTTCGATATCCTAATATTAGTTTTGGCCAAACCATATTTAATAGTTTTCGAAATTGAACATTAAACATGTAAAAGTATAAAGTTTTAAACAAGCCGTCGTTCAAGCCGTGAAATCGTGACCTCACTTTAAAGCATTGCATTCCAAGCCGCAAGGTATCAGGGTGAGTTCGCGCGGTCAGTACAGGAATCGTTATATAATAAAGACGGTATCGCGTGAACTAGGTGAACTGGGATTTTATATAGACCAGATGTTAAATGAAGATATTCGCCGATATAATTATGGTATCTCAATAAAAGATTTTTAATGTGTTTTCAACAAAACCATGATAAATATTATGTTTGATTAATTCAACAAGAATTATTCCACCATATTGACCAATGTATTGAGCATGAGCGAGACGATTCCCGATACTGTTAATAATCGAATCAAATAGCAATGCCCGACAAACCACTAAACAGGTTTGTCCGAAGAACGCGCGAATTAATATTTAAAATATGTACAGATACTTCGCGTGTGGCCGGTTGACTAACATGTTTTAATTTTACTTCCATTCTCCTTTTTTTGTATCTATAGATATAAGATCAGCAGTATGAAATCATGTAAAATAAATCGCGAAAACTACGCGTAAATATCCCGTACTTCGTGAAATGCAGCTACGAACTGCACAGAAAAAGACATATGCTATCTTTGATTTCATTCGTTAAACTCTTTACCCTTTTACCAACTCCAACCACAATCAACGCCGTATATCTTTTTTAAATATATTTCTTGTTATGAACTACACTGGCTACCAGTAAAGGCCAGGATAACATTCAAATTACTGACCTTCATGTATAATTGTTCTGTTGGTCACGCGCCAAAATACCTTACATAACTTTTAACAGAAACAGTACCAGCACGTAACCTACGATCTACAGTCTCGTATGATGGATGTAGTGATGTTAAACGCACAAAGAGAAAAACTTTCATGGACAGGAGTTTCGGAGTTGTCGGTCCGAAACTGTGGAATGATCTACTATCAAGCATCCGGATTTCTGTCTCAATAGACATTTTTAAAGGGAATTTGGAAACATTTCTCTTCATAGACTTTTACAACCCTTTTTAGTTTGAATACCTGTGATTTAAAAAATAATCGAGACTCAGCGTTATAGATTTATTATAATTTATGATAATTTACGAGTGCAACGGTTGTCCTGACGGGGTTGGATTTTTCCAGTCTTCAACTCACATGGTGGTAGTATAAGCAGTGTCTTTTAGTCACGCTTAGCCTATCTAGTTGTGTCTCATAGTCACACTGTAATTTTAACCTTCAAGTTGTGTCTTGTTGTCACACTTGGTCGGTCAATTTGTGACTTGTAGTCACAATAGTTCAAATAAGGTTAAAACCCAAAGGAAGTGTCCGTAAGGGTGACAGGTGACCGGTAGTTGCGGAATCCGACAGCCAGAGTGCAGAAATATCCTTTCACGTATCCTTTCAGTTAATCAAAAACAGTGTCTTTATGTTCCCAAAAATTGCTCATAATATCATTAGAATTATTGTCTTAACCCTAGTTATATCAATCTATTACATAACATTTTACTCTTACTGTGTTTAAATATTGTAGCCGGCATTGTTTTATTGCTTAAGTTTCTTACAACATTTTTATTTATATCACACACTTTTAGATTATTAATCCTTTTATTAATGCTTCATAATAGTATCAATCACTCTTATTTTGATGCCCCCATAGGGTGGCATATAGTGATCGCACTGTCCGTCTGTCCGTCTGTCCGTCCGTCCGTCTGTCTGTCTGTCCTTCTGAAATTCCGTCACAAGCGTTAAGGTTTCGAAAAATGGTCATAACTTTTGCAATATTGATCATAGCAACTTTATATTCGGCATGCATGTGTATCTCATGGAGCTGCACATTTTGAGTGGTGAAAACTCAAGGTCAAGGTCATTCTTCAAGGTCAAAGGTAAACAAAATAATCAAAGCGGGACAGTAGGGGGCATTGTGTTTCTGACAAACACATCTCTTGTTTATTAATGTTATGTACATATATGTTTTGTACAACCCCATTGAATATAATTATATAAATATGCGTTTCATCAAATTAGCAAGTTTCAGTTTCAGTTTCATTTGCATTATACAGGTTCCCCCGAGAACGGCTGGAAATTTAAGTACATAATGTCAATCCCCCTTCACAAGCGGGAAGTGTGTTCATGGAAACTATGCCGATAAACACAATAATGTGTTCCCCAACACTGGTACAGTCAATTACGCAAGATTCTGTCGTCGGGGCCGAACTATATAGACCATTTGACAGACTGACGGTGTTCCGCACGCTGTAAAGTACCAGCCATGACGATGTGGGTCTGTCTGGGTTTGTGGTTCTTGTATTTTAATATAAATCAATCTTGTTGTAAGCTGAAAATTGAGATAAGATACATTTAAAACAAGCATAAAAGTTAACAATTTTCTATAAAGATTAAAGTTTCAATGTCTTGATGTAATATACGAACCATATACGTAAGTTCAGCTTGCATTTCATCCATGAACCCTTTTTCATAAAATATGCAAGAATGGGCGATTTTTATCTTTCAGATCAATAAGTTAGCCGCTTGACTTAAGTTAAAATTGAGATGTTCTTTCGGCGATTCAATTTATTTAATGTATAAGGTTTAAGAACGGTAGTCTTTATAAAAATATGTAAAAATTGTTCTTAAATTTTAAGTTCTCAACCGCAATTTCATTATTTAACAATCAATAACATATTCGATAAATTATTGAATCAACACTGCATCAATGCTTTTTATATTAAGAACAAATCTATCAAACTTTTAGCATTTTTATTTTGTTTCTATTACGGAAAACACACAACTGAAACTTATCATATTCACAGCTGCACAACAGTTTCACTGTGACATATTCACAGTGTCAACCAAAAATTGTCGTGCAACTACAAAAGTACGTTCTCGTAGGAAAGAAATTTTTGTTGTCGGTGATCATTTAGTAAAAGTGGATTGTTGTGGTATATTATCATTTATCACATGCTATACCTTTTGTTCAATGTAATACAGACATTACGTATTTTTTTATATTACACATGTGTAATACAACATTTTTAAGCGTTTTCATTGGCTACAGAATCAATAACTAACCAATCGCATGGCTTTACTTTGGTGAAATGACGTCGTCAACATGAAATGACGTCACGATAGTAAACAACTTTTAGATCTATCAGCATTTGTTTGGTCAATTAAGATGTATTTTATTTAGTTAGAGCATGTGATAAAAAAATCTGACACTCGTTGTCATATCAAAGTGATACCATATTTTATTAAACTCGTCCAGGAAATTCGTTAGTAAGCTCGCCAAAGGCTCGCTTACTAACAAAATTCCTGAACTCGTTTAATAAACTATGGTATGATATGACAACTCATGTCAGATCCTATATTTACTAAAATGTTTTAATTTTTATCCTTATGCGTATCCTTATCCTCGTGACCATTTTCATCATCAGCCGCTGCATTTCATCATAATCCTCAGTATCATACTACTACGAACTCAATTATCTCCACCAAGATGTTATCCTCATAACGCAGAATATAAATCATCATTATGAGATTATTATTTTTTCCTGGAAATAAATCAGTTACCAGATATGCGAATATATTCTTAATATTTCCATGATCAAAGCGAATGGGTATTGAACGATATTGATAATCTAATAATAAGACAATTACTGCTTATTATGCAGTTGTTAATTATGAAGGTGATGATGATGACGATGGCGACGATATGGTATGATGGTTTATTTGATGACGATAATAATACTGATGATCTCGAATTTTATGCTGATAATCATGTCGAATGATGCAAACGAAGATAATGATGATGACGACGACGATTATAATGAGGATTGAACTGTCGAAATAAAGATGTGCTAAGCACAACCAGACTGCGCTTCGTTTTGTACGGAATACCGTTAGGGCAAGCGTGGTTACACATTAAAATCCAGAGGGCGAGAATGCGAGATCGCGATAGTACGATGGCGACAATGCGACAGTACGATGACGACAATACGATGGCGAGAATGCTATAACGCGATGGCGAGAATGCGAGAACGCGATAGTACGATGACGACAGTGCGACAATACGATGGCGACAGTGCGATAGTACGATGGCGACAATGCGATAGTCATATCGTACTGTCGCCATCGTATCATCGCATTCTTGTCATCGCGTTCTCGCCATCGTATTGTCGCACTGTCGTCATCGTATGGTCGCATTCTCGCCATCGTACTATCGCGTTCTCGCATTCTCGTCATCGCGTTCTCGCATTCTCGCCATCGAATTGTCGCACTGTCGTCATCGTATTGTCGCACTGTCGCAATCGTAACATCGCGTTCTCGCATTCTCGTCATCGCGTTCTCGCATTCTCGCCATCGTATTGTCGCACTGTCGTCATCGTATTGTCGTCATCGTACTATCGAGTTCTCGCATTCTCGTCATCGCGTTCTCGCATTCTCGCCATCGTATTGTCGCACTGTCGTCATCGCATTGTCGCATTGTCGCCATCGTACTATCGCGATCTCGCATTCTCGCCCTCTGGATTTTAATGTGTAACCACGATGGCCTCAACGGTATTCCGTAGTTTTGTTATATAAATGTACAACTTCAAAGCACCGTGCTGTCGAGTTAAAAGTAAACTCACTTTGGTTTTGAACAACGAAGTTGGGTTTACCGCGAAGAGTGACCTCTGTTTACACATTTTCGAACAACTGGAGTACTTCAGCGCTTTGATAAGTTAACCATTACGTATAGTTTGGTTTGTGTGTATAATTGCTTTCCATGCATACATTGACATTAAATTAAAGCTGGGAACGTGCATTGGTTTTATGAAAATAGACAAAGGCGTTTTAGACACAAAAATCAACATTTACGAGAAATAACAACCAACGTTTATATTATTACACAATACGTTTTTATTGACATAAATTTACATGAATTCGTAAGTAAAGTGGGTCTGGATGAATTGTTTATTAACGTGATAATTTATAAACGATAACTCGCATAAAAAAATAGCAAATTCCGTCGTTAGCTTTGTCGTTGAAAGCGAGATTTTTTTTTTAAAGGTACTCGCTTATCAAGCAAATCACCAACACAACGTTGTCGTTCGCTATTGAAAAAGGAATATTCGATCGTGTAATGATGTTCAATTCAAAAATCATTAGAATCGCATGAGTTACAATTTCTAACTTTAAAAGACACCCTGTTAAACCACTTGTAAACCGGCGTAACCGGCGCAAAATTGATAAGCTGTTATGAATATAATTATAGTTATTTAAAAAAAAAAATGTAATTAAGGCAAGATTTTAAGGCATGGTTTTCTTTGAGTACGGCCTTAATCGCTTGAATGAAGCTCGTCATTTCACGTTGATTGAAATTGGTCAATCAAAATGCGTTAAACCTGTTTATTTATCTTGGGTTGATTGAGTTCGTATTGATTTTTTCCAAAAATATGGCCGTCCGACCAAGTTAAAAATATATGGTTATACATTTGTAATTATGATAAAAAGTTGACTTTCGAATTATTTCAAATCATGTGTGATATATATAGTATTGTCTTTCCCAAGGAGAATGAGATTCCAAATTGAAATTATTATATATATATATATTTTTTTTACTTATGCAAATCGCAAAGCAATCTAGTTCGACATATAAGAGATAGCCATAAGATGAAATCAATGAAACTTTCACTGTCTTTCTTTTTTTGTAACCGTGCATATATTGTCAGGTCGTTTAAGTCTAATGATTTTATGGGAGTATTTATTCTGAAATTATATGTTTTTATTCTTTTCCTTGCGCAATCAAGACGTTTATTATTTCAAATCTCAAGTTAAGTTGGCCTAATGCATATTGCAATCGAGGACTCCCCTTTTCCTGTGTTACGTCTCGATACGAGGTAACCACGCGCATAGTGAATGTCATTACGGGTGTGTATTGAACTATCGGCTTTGTGTAGTTAAACACGCTGTAAATAAACCATTTTTGACATGGATTTAACGCGAATTAAATAAATCTGCGAAGGAAAATCGTGTATTGTTGCATTTTTGCATTTATTCAGAAATTCTTTTACTCGTTTCCTTAACCACTAGATATGCGGTAACCGGAGGATAAGACACTGTATCATTTATCACACACGTTTTAACATCATTGTACTGGCAACAATGCCAACATCTGAGTCATACTTCATGGATGTGCTGTCATTTATTCCTGGTCGGTAAAGTCCATTCAGATTGTTGTAATGAATGCAGGCAGTGTACCACCATCCTCCTTTACCCTCTTTTGCACAATCATAATAGCCAGACTTGTCAACATCACGGTCATAGGTACTGAAGGCTGTGTTGTTAAATTCGGTAAATGCATATTCGGTAAGAACTGTAAGAAAAACAAAAATGAAAACATGTTTATATTCCAGTTAATTATTATGAAGTGTAATAATTCGAATTGTTAGAATCTGTAAGCAGTAGTATTTTTTGATATGTGGATGAAACATATTTACGATCTTTCTTACACCTAGTTTGTTTGAAAAATTTCTGAAGATACATCGCTAACTCGATATTAAAGTATATTTTTTTATGGATCTTTTTGCTTTGTATACTAAAAACTTAAAAATCTATCTCCTTAACAATTAGAAAGATTACCGAAATACTATTTGTGGCTTTTATATTTGTTTCTGTCTGCAAGCATACATTTGATTGAGATCGATTTAGACGCGCGTTTGGTTTGCGACTAATTCTGGGCTAAGTGTTAAATTCGGCTAGCCCTCAAACCGGTTTCAACTCTGATTGCTTTGAATTGACCATCGGAGGTTGTGATTCAAGTTGTAATCATTCTATGTTTATAGTTGTAGTTCTGTTATACAGGTAGTGTATAAGAGTTTTTTTCCTGATGGGGTTTTTGTATTCTCATCGTTTGCTATATTATATGTATCATCGCGTTGCGTGATGTTAATGTTCTCTAAAATATCAAATGTGGGAGATTAACCGGTTATTTGCTTCAAAGCAGGCTTAGGTGAATTTCAGGTTTAAGTTGTTATGCTGTTCTTAGTATCATTACATGTATATACATGTCTAGCTATTATGTATTTGTGATAAACAATTTTATACAGAGACCATTATGATTGCAAACATGACAACATTACAATCCTACAGTGAACTTGTTACCTTAAGATCTACTGAAATCAAAACAAAGACACTCAGTAAATAATGCTTTGTTGAACCGTTTATCAAACATGATAATGTGAACGTACTCATGATTTAACAATAAGATGTTATTGAAATCCTATTTTAATAGGCCACACATATTTCTTTGCTCATGATCACCATCATCGTCATCGTCATCGTCGTCGTCATCTTTTATCTTTTCATCTTTTTCATCATCAAATGTATAAGTTCACTACCTCAGGCAGTAAACCACCGTTACTATTACATAAGCTGTCTTTAATGTGTAAAGACATATCTTAAGTTTATATGCAGACATATGCCCCGTTAGAAAATGTACCTGCAGGGCTTTAATGGTCCACATAGGTATATACATGTTTAAATGGGATGAAAATTGCAATCTTAAAGAACAAAAAAACTGCAGCAAAGTTTACAAAAGTAAACATTTTTAAATTATCAATTTTCAAAATTTCAGATTTATAATTGGCCATTCTCATTTAATACTTAAACATATCATATTAAATGGGGTACATGGTCGTTGTTGCGTTTGTAGTTACACGAGACTGTAAAAATAAGATTAAAATAATATTTATGATGTTTAAAATTGAAATTACATTTATGAGATGTCGTTCAAATCTTTGCAATCACTTTTCATACGTACAGTGTAAATACGTTTCCTCGTTATTTGCATTCGAGTAGGATTAATTGGATTACTGACACTTCATATTTGTATCGACATAATACATTTGCAATTACAAGTAGCTACATGATATTACCAACAATGCTTAATAATAATTATCTAAAGAACATCGTTATTATACAGAAAATACAATGACCCCATTAATCAAGCCCATATGGGTCTAATATGGGCTAGTATGGACTAAATTGGAATGAACATACAATATTGGTTCCATGTGAGACCAAATGGTATTATTTGCCTATATCAGGTCCATAGCGGATAATTCAAACAAGCCCATGTTGGGCCACTACTTACAGACCAATATAAAAGCCGGCCCACGTGGGTCAGACATGGGTTTTACCTGAAATAAAATATATAATGGGCCCTGTGTGGGACCTATATACGTGATTATATTGCCATTATGACACCTTAGTGCATCCCAGTTATCCCGTCTGGGTTCCAACTTTAAAGCCCATAATGGTTCCTCCAAGCAAGCCCCTGTGGGTCTAATATGGACTATAACTGGGCAAAAGTACAATACGGGTCCAATGTATTGCCAAATAATACTTTGAGCATACCATGTCAATCTATTTTATCAAGCAAGGAAGCCCATGTTGGTTCACTGTGAAAAAGTCAGTTAAGGTCCCGATTTACCTAAGCTTATATACATTAAAAGCTTATTTTGCATTCCATATCCAATTTCTAAGTTACCATAACAAGAACGACATAGGTCTCAGTTTCCTTATTTTGATCCCAATTTGAAAACCAAATCAAATCCATGTAGAATCAAACAAGAAAGCCCATGTTTGTTCCACTACAACACACCCCATATAAGTCATAGCACGCCACCCCATTAATGTACGGAATGGGATTTACCAGAGCTGATCTATAGCATCGGTCCAGTCCAGCAAACGTATGCATATATAATAATTATGAACGTTTTTGCTTAAATGTGTATTATCTTGTCAAAAGCAATATAAAAGATTGGTCCTAACTTAAATCAACAATAACAAACATCCAAGGAACCCACTGGTCATATTTGGCAGGATTGGGGTGGGATTTGGGTGGGGTTTCACGTTCAAGGTACTCAACCACTTAATGCTGACAGTGTTATGACCTGTACATGCTCTGTTATGAAAAAACAGAGCACAGAAGGTAAAACATAAATGTAAAATGATATCCACATACAAATTTTGATTGTGACTGTGAAAGCGCAACCACACACGGGGAAATAATATACTGTACAACAATAGAAATGTATATAATATAATATAATAACATTGCAGACTGCAATTTCTGTAGTGTAGGTCATTATGATATACCGTGAAGATCCCACCTGATCCCATAATGTGCCAACCAATACTGTTAAACATTAAGCTCACCTAAAAAACTCGTTTAAACTTTCGATGACGGGACCCATATTGTTATAGTAGGAAGGTCCCACCAGTGTTAAGCCCATGCGTATCAAATGTTGGATACATTTGGAACCGATATATACAAATCGTGTTGCACCTCCGGCGATGGGACCCATATTGGTATCTTATGAGCCATTGTTGAGCACGAGTGTTTTCCATATTAGACAAAAGTTCTAACCCATAAAAGACCCATACACAATCACGTTACACTTTCTGTGATGGAACCCTTATCGGACGCGTAATTGGGGCCAAAAATATGGACCCGCATATCTAGACTTTCTTGCTGGGATGTTTGGGCTGTTAACAGCTGTATCATTTTCCTGTGTTTTTTTTTACATTTGTTCATCTTTCAATGGTTGTCTTTTGAAAGTCACTTTCATTTATACAGAATCAACAATATATATAGTTATATATATAGCAATATGTTTAAGAACACATCGCAAAATATGCATTGAGGTATACAACAATATAACTTTTTCTAGTACACAATACAGAACATTATGCATAAAATATTAGGAATATAAATGGCATTCGTACATTTTTTAGGAATAGCTCCATCAAATATTAAATTATAATTGAAAAATAATATAAGATTTTGTCAATATCCAAACCGAGTGATATGCAGATTTGGTACCTGGCAAGTTGAACACAACACATAACATGACAAAATGTCATTTTACTCATTGTAAAAGGCACTGATTTTTTCTCTACAATACGAAATAAATTAGATATCACTGGATATCTAACAAAAAGTTCACTTTGAGCGAACTGTCTATGTGTCATTGTATTATAACCAAAATACTACAGGGTAAAGCTTTTAAAGAAATAACTTTGTGTTTCTGGTGGTCTATCCCGAAATGTGTACGAGATCTCACTTAATCGAACATCGGGGGATTTAGAAATGGCACAAATAACAATCGTACCGTGAACGAAAACCAAACGGATACTGTCAAAGTTTTTTATGACGTTAAAATTTCATAGTACATAACCATATATTCTCAAAATATTACATTACCAAGCTCTTATTGAAATTCCTCCAGTTTTGTCTGTAGTGATCAATTATAGGCTTGCAAATTCAATGTAAAGATTGGACCATTCACAAGAAATTTGATTGGATATTAAGAAGGTCGAACGTTAGCTTATTGAGCAGAATAAATACACTATAAAATATCTTACCACCATTTGAACTTAAACGTGACCCAATGTACAGAGAGTAGTTAGTTCCAGGTTGCAGATTAAAGTTGCCGTACACATCGTATCCCTTGCTTCCATTCAAACGTACAATGTCCACTCGAAATAGATCAGAACCACTTGAGCTTATCTCGTGAATGTATTTAAGACCTGGAATTGAAAACAGGTCAAACTTACTTATATGATCAATGTGTATAGTTTGGGATTCTAAGTGAGTGTTTTTGTAATTTGTTATACAAAATCACATCCTTTTTATTAAATAGATTTCATGATCAAGCATTCTTTTTATAAGAACAATTTTGCTAAGTTAGTAGTCCATTGTTAGTAGTCCAATCGTTTGTAGTCCATTGTTAGTTGTCGAATCGTATATAGTGACTTTACCTGACTTCTCTAAAAACCCATGTCGAAATCTAGCCATATTTGTCAGGAATTATTGTCAATTATATCCCATATTAACATTAAAATGACTTGAGTAGTTCATTCAAATTTCTTTTAATGCACTTTACGTTATGTTAAGATCAGGTCGATGTTATGCACAATACTAGTAAAACATACCCGTAAACCGTAAATGTTTTTAATACTTGATATCTTAATGTAGTTTATGGATAATTATTCTACTTTATCCTAATGTTTAACCCACTTTCAACGAATTTTGTTTCAATATTTGTATGTATCATGATTTGTTAAAATACGTGTGGTATGTCACATTCCATATTATTGTATGTATTACAACCATTTTAGCTCACCTAATCACAAAGTGCTACATTGAGCTATTGTGTGATCGGCGTCAGTAATCGTTAGTAGTGCAGTGTGCGGTGTCGACTTTTAGCTTGTTATCACTGTATGAATCCCATTTTTTTCGCGCAATAATGGTCAGAATTTTGATCATTACAATTTTAAGTGGGGTCAAAGAAAGGTCCCCGGTTCAAATAAACCAACCATATTTATGATTTAATCATGATACAATCAGAAGAATGATTATTTTGACAATTTATAAGCGAAATTCAAAGTTGATTCCGATTGCTTGAAAAACAAGATCATCGAGTCAAATCTTAGTCAAAAACAATATTAACATCATTAATACCTATTAAATAATGTTGGTTTTTACCATATTTAGGTGAAGTTTAAAACTGAGTCATAAACAAGGTCTCTGTGTCGAATCTTAGATTATTTTAACTATTATATTAAACATATTGGAATAAACTATTACCAAGCCAGTGTTCTGCGTGAACAGATCCAAAGCCGTTTTCATAGGCATTGAAGTTCCGAGTAAAATTCTCACTCCCGTTGAACCGCTTTTGAAAGACCTAAAAAGATCAAAACACGGGAACTGAAAACCATATACTGATAGAATGCATACAGCACGTTGCTATAGACACCCTCTTAATAAAACTTAATAAAAGCATAATGGCACGGTCAAATTTGTAAGTGGTTATGTTAACATGTGTAGTTTTTTTATTTATTAAACACAATATTCATATTTGAAAAACCATAATTTGCACTATCTCTTTATTATTTATTGTCACATCCTCAGATACATTTCGTCTTTTATTGTTGGGCGTAACTTTAAAGCCGAAAATAACACCTATTTCGCATTTGTTTCTATAAAACTTACTAAATAGAAGACGCTATTGTGCTGCTAAATCAATAAACGAAATAATAAATAACCTCCCAACAAAATCTTTAATGCACGTGGAACTAGTCCAATAAATTGAATTTACCTTTTTTGTAAAGATAGAACAGATTCGATATCGAAAACTTAAAAGCAACGATTATTACGTATAATAAAATACGATTTGATCGAAGTATATCTTTTTTTCGATAAGAAATACTGTAACACATGATTTTTTTATGATTTGCATTAAATTTAAATATTAATATTTGAGAAAAAGTTTCACAAAGTCACTGTAGAAAGACGTTTTTTTTTTATTAAGCTTTCATGGTTGAGTTCATAATGCATATGTTTAAAACATAGTTTAAATAATGTATTTTTGTTTAAACGTATATATGTCAGCACTAAGAAAAAAAACTTTGTTTTATCTTCTTTTTTATATATTGATGTCTAGCCCCGCTTTTGGAAATATGTGTCAGCACCCAAAACAGTAAACACTCGGCCTAACTATTTTGTAGTTAAACAAGTAGGATTCCTGTAAATGCTGTTTTTTAAGTGCGTAATCTTTGCAACCATGAGTGCTATTGTGTTTGAAAGTAGCTTGATCGTGGTGAAAATTGACATTTAACATTGCAAATGGTAAATGTGACTCAAAAGGAATGTATGTGTGAATGCGTATCCCTAAAGGAAACAACACGCCATGACGATATAACACAAAATCAACCACCGTAGTTTCATGACCATTCGTGAATTGAAATTATAGTATTTACAATAAAATAACACGATCCTTCTTCGCATGTATCCATGTATTATCAACGTTTGAGTTAGTGGAATGGTAATATTGTGTTTAACATTAAACCGATATCATCGTCCATCCTTCTGCACCCGTCCCCATGTCACATGTTTCTTGGTGTGAGTGAATTGAGTAGTCGTGATATTGTATTTATAATTAAACTGATACTATCGTCCATCCTCCTTCATCCGTCTCCATGCCATGTATATCTTGGTGTGACTTAGTTAAGCGGAAATACTGTATTTATAATTACACGGATCCTGTCGTGCATTTCCACCATCCGACTCTATGTAAAAGTATACCTTAATCTTGGAGTTAGTGAGTGAAATGGTGATATTTTACTAACTAAAATGATACTACCAGCAAGCCTCCTTCATGCGTCCATATGTCACAGTACGCCTGTATATTGGTGTGAATTAGTTAAGTGTTAATATTGTATTAAAAAATAAACTGGTACTACCGTCCATCCTCCTCCATCGGTCTCCATGTCACAGTACACCTGGATCTTGGTGTGGGTGAGAGGGGTGGTGATGTTGTACACACCACTAAGCCGGACATCAAAACTTCTTCGAAGCTCGGAGCAATCTTTAACTAAGCAAACAGCAACAATAATGTATCAAAACAAAGTTTTTGATATGTTTTCAGTATTTCATTTTGTATCTTTTGATTTTTTTTTTAAGAGAGCTACCTATATATGTATCACTCTTATCATAAAATAAATTGTTATATAAAAAAGCGATCTATACTTCGAACCATCCTATGTTGTTTTAATATTGGACGTATTTTTTACCCAGCCATTGTAGTTATATTGGATGAATACATCGTCATATGTTTAATGATGATAACAAACTAGATAAAAGGTGTCAAACATAACCTTGGCATGAAGATGTGTAACAGCCTTGTGTTTGCGTCGTAAGGCCGCGACAATCGCGTTCGCCATGTTGCGGTGTAGGATTGTCGCACGTTCGTGTCCGTGTCTGGTTGCAGTCAGAAGTACACAAGGACCATGTCGTCCATGAACCACATTGTCCGTCCCCTTAAAACAGTTACTTATATTACAAATTATTTGGTGGTGTATGTAAGCTAATTGATTGAACATTACGCACAGTCAAAAGTATATATTGCAATACTCAGAATCAATAATGTGTTTCATCGCGTACATCAAATATTAAAATAAATTATTGATAAGTAAGTTTCCATAATGTGCACACATTTATTGAATGTATATATGCTTCATACATAACACAAAATTAAATAATTAAAACCAGTTTTTTATTTATATTCAATAGTTCTTTTACATTGATCCGTGTAACAGCTTTGTGATTGCGTCGTAAGACCTGGGCAATCTTTCCCACCATTTTGCGGTGTTGGATTGTCGCACGCTCGTGTCCGTGTCTGGTTACAGTGAGATGTACAAAGGGACCATGCAGTCCACGCACCCCATTGTCCGTCCACTTAAAACAGTAACTTATATTTTTCGGAAGACCTCATATAATAACACATTACGTAAAAGGAACATTATCTGTTGTAATAGCTAGTCTTGATAATGTGTTGTCATAGCGTACATTAAATAATACTATAAATAATTGATATTAATAATGGAACTGGAACTCGTGTTGAACAATTCTAAATTAATATCATCGATTTCTTACTTTTGATTAGTTTACACCGTATAAAACTATAAATCATCTGCGTTTGCCATAGTGTTCAGACGTTTATTGAATTTATATGTGCTCAATAGATAACAGTAAATTAATTTATTCACAGCATTTATATAATATTATTCCATTTTTTCTTGAGATTTTTCTGATGAACAGCCATGTGTTTTATACTGTCCGTCCACTTAAAACAGTAAATTATGTTTGCCAATTATTTGGTATGCGTTTTTAAGCTGATTTGCTGAGCACGTGTATTTGAAGCGAAAACCTAAAAACCAAAAATAACTATACCAATTTATATATATATATTTGTGTGTGTGTGTGTGTGTGTGT
>VMBQ01005929.1:36788-53238 GCA_007657795.1 Dreissena rostriformis | reverse complement strand
TGAAATTCCGTCACACTTGCGTTAAGGTTTCGAAAAATGGTCATAACTTTTGCAATATTGAAGATAGCAACTTGATATTTGGCATGCATGTGTATCTCATGGAGCTGCACATTTTGAGTGGTGAAAGGTCAAGGTCATCCTTCAAGTTCAAAGGTCAAATATATGGGTCAAAATCGCTCAAAAGGGGACATAGTGTTTCACAAATACATCTTGTTTATCAATAGAATTTCATAATAACATAATGCATTTTGTGGCCATTGATTTATTTCATAATTATTGATGATTATTAAAGTTACAGATGATTTATTACCAAAAATGAAACATAAAATACAGACCATTTTATTTTTACAACAAGTGTATTATTTGCCTCTGGTTTTATCAGGCATGCCTAGCACATGTGTGTCTGATTTACAGCTTTTGTTTGTAAACTATATGGCCTTCAGGCCTGTGGTGGGCGGGGAAAGGTAATTTTCAAAACTTTGTGGTCCAGACATGTTGCCTGCTGTCGGTGAAATGTAAATGAGACTAGCTCTGGGAAAACAGGGTTAAATGCATGTGCGTTAAGTGTCATCCCAGATAAGCCTGTGCAGTCCGCAAAGGCTAATCAGGGACAGCATTAAATGAGAAATACAATTTTCTGGAAAGTGTCATCCCTGATTAACCTGTGCAGACTGCGCAGGCTTATCTGGGACAACACTTTACGCACATGCATTAAGCCCTGTTTTCTCAGAACGAGGCTCATATATTTGGACAATATTGGTATCGCCTTGCACAGTTATTAAACAGTTTGCATATTTGCTCGACTTCTGTTGTAATGTTTAGTAGGCTAAACATGGAACTGATGTATCTGATATAGACATGTTTTGCGGTTTCATTAGTTTCACCCTCAAGCAGTGACTTTTGTAAGATTGTATTCAGAGTTCAGTGAACTTTGTGAAGTCGATTCAAAATTTGACTATTTACATTTATTTGTTTTGAATTGTTCACTTTGTATACACCCTGTCTCTTGATGGGACTATAATGGGAACACCCTTGATGGGCAGTTGGGAAGGCAGCACATGAAAAGTTTCTGCTTTAAATCGCACAGTTGTAATTGAATCTTACAAACTTTCTGGAAATGTTTTTTTGACAAAAAAATAGGAGGCCAAGTTTGATAAACAGCTCTAAATGTTGAAACTTTAATAAAAACAAACTTCACTCATTGTTTTTTGTTTGTGCTAACTAGCACATACAGTGTTAGACTCAGTAGCTAGATTTAAATGTCATTTTATATAATTGTCAGTCACAATTGATGTGTTTAATTAAACAAAAGCAATAAACAAATATCAAGAGCCATGGCTGACATTTGGTTTATAGGATATCATTTTTCATCTTTATCTTATTTGTAAGTTTTGGTGGAAAGTAGCAAATTAAAAAAAAATATCTCATCTTTTATATGATACATTCCCCCAAAAGAGATGTCTTCTATAAAATATTTTTTTTTACGTCCTTAGAATGCATAAATGTCATTTTATTTATGACAACATTGATTTCATTTGTGATTATGTTTAAGTGAAACATTCGTTTTTATGTCCCCGAAGATGGGCATATAGTGATCGCACTGTCCGTCTGTCCGTTCATCTGTCTGAAATTCCGTCACACTTTGCGTTTAGGTTTTGCGTTGAGGTTTTGCGTTTAGGTTTCGATTTTTTTTTTTCAAAGCGGCGCAGTAGGGGGCATTGTGTTTCTGACAAACACATCTCTTGTTAATTTAATTTTTTGGTATAATTTCAGGTAACGTTGGTGGAACTTTTGAACTTGACCCACTTTTGGGAACAATCACGGTTGCTAAAGACTTAGAAAATATAGAAAAGTCAGAGTTCACGTTGGTTGTCATGGCTTCTGACCAAGGTGACACACCACTCAGTACAACAGCAACAGTTTCTATTGTGGTCACCATGTCTGATAATGCCCCACCGAAGTTTGATAAACAAGAATACATGACAGAGTTGCTGGAGAATCAGCCAGTGTTCACCAATGTCTTCACAATGATGGCAGATTGTCGATCCAGTGTGATCTACACAATTATTGCAGGCAATGAAAAAGGCATGTTTGCGATAAATCCTAATTCAGGGGTCGTATTTACAAAGAAAACAGTGGATTATGAAATGGATCATGGATTTAATTTGACAATCAGAGGCACCAGTGTCATCCATTCGTACGCATTTGCTTACCTCTTTGTACATATAATTGATGCAAATGACAATGCCCCAGACTTTGTACACACCGAATATGTTGGTAATATAACAGAGGGTGCTAAAGTTGGCAGCATTGTTCTTGATGGAAACTCTGAGCCATTGGTTGTAAAAGCAACAGACAATGATTCAAACCTGAATGCAATTTTAATGTATGAAATCCGAGACGACTTTGCCAAAAAGTTCATCTCAATCGATCCAAACACTGGTGCGTTGAGGACAGCTGTAGAGATTGATCGTGAAGTAATTAGTAAAATAGAAATGACTGTGGAAGTGTGGGATATGGGTAAACCTGAGCTACGATCACGCTCCCCTGCCAAGGTCACTGTGTACATAAACGATGTGAATGATACACCCCCTCAGTTTAGTTCTCAGTCCTACAAAGCCGAGGTTCTGTTACCAACATACAAAGATGTTATCGTCGCGCAAGTTGTGGCAGCAGATGCAGACACAGGGATCAATTCCAAGTTGCATTACTCCATTGTGAAGGGAAACTCTGAGAAACACTTCAGAATCAGTAAATTCTCTGGAGCAGTGTACATTGACAATGAGGTTGACATTGGCGATGCCTACACTTTAACCATTGAAGTTTACGATGGCGTATTTCGTTCACGAGCGTTATTGAACGTCACAATAACAAAACCAGTTCAGCGCCCATTCCACTTTACACAAGCAGTTTATGAGGCCAGTGTCAGGGAAAATAGCCCCTTGGAAGAAACCTTGACAGTGGTGCTGGTTGCAGACCGAGCTCTGAACCAACAGTACACATTCAGTTTGCTGAACGGTCAGGGGAAGTTTGAGATGGGCAGAACGTCTGGAGTGCTTACAACAACCGGTGTCATGTTAGATAGAGAGGAGCTCAATATGTATCATCTGGTTGTTGAGGTATGATATTTTTGTCCAAACAGAAAATTGTAAAGCATCGTATTGAAATTTTGCTTTTCATTTCAAATCAATATTATACACAGATTTACTTCATTTTCTAATTGTTTAATCAGGGAATGTAAAATATACATGAACATTTTTGGAAAAACCTGATTTACAAATGTTACGCAGTTAAAACCTTTTACACACTGCCTTCTTAATGTAACACTTGTCAATTAATTCATGTAATTTGAAAAATACTGTGAAAAGTCGGTGCTTGAAAATTACTTTCCCCTGACCAATGACAACCTTTGGACAATAACTTGCTTTATTTTGATATTAACAACCCTGCTGTATGAGACATGTCTTTGATGTGATGTAGGTAAGACAGGAAGGTTCAAGCGGTACGGAGCGTGCACATGTGGTTGTCATAGTTACGGTGGAAGATGAGAACGACAACAGCCCCATGTTCACTAACCAGCCGTACCATGCTGTGTTGGTACATACCTCCCCACTAGGGCATGTCATCAAACAGGTACATGAATGGATATGTAAATGGTACTAGAATGAATGTGCACATAATGGGATTTGTTTTTGCCTCTATCCTGTCTTGTTTATTGAAGTGCAAATAAAAATATATAAATATTAATTTCATGATTATTCAACGATTTCCAGTATTTTGAACAAAAATGTAATATGACTATGTTGACTATGTTGTTCTATATAATGTATTATTTTATTTAACCAAAACCAAAATCATGGGTTTAAGTTGCAGATTATTATTTTTGGTTTTATAGTTTTCACCAATAATGCATTTAAAAAGAAAAAACAAAGAAACATGTTAATAGTTAAAACTTACTTTCATCATCATCATCATCATCATCAATCCCTTGACCGGTTTGGCTGTTGGGGGGAAATGAGGGACGACGATACAGAAATCCTCCTCCAATCAGGTCTGTTGTGTGCTGCTGAGAGTAATTCATCCATGGGAAGGGATGTCCACTCTTTTACATTGTCCATCCAGTTTTTTTTCTCTGACGGCCTCGACGTAAACCTCCCTCTAGCGTGCCCTGGAGAACAGTCTTGCACAGAGAGTAGTGCCTGGTGACGTGTCCAAACCCAGCCAGCTTTCGTCGTTTGATGGTCGCCAGTAAGGGCGGTTGTGGACCAACAAGTATTGCAGTCATGTCCAAACGTACTCGTTGGTCTTGTGCTCAGTGTAGGAGATGCTGAGCAGTTTTCGGAGACATTTACCTGTATGTTCAAATGCCTGTGTCCTGCGTTCTGTGTACGCGTAAAGCGTCCAGGTCTTGCAGCCGTAGAGTAGGATGGAGACTATGAGGGACTTGTAGAGCCTGTTCTTGGTGGAGAAGCTGATGCAACTGCTTGTCCACAACCTGCTCAGTCTGGCGATCGCTGCGTTCGCCATGGCAATTCTTATTCGGACCTCAGCGGTACTGGTACCATCCTTGGACATGGTTGCGCCCAAGTACTTAAAGCTGGTTACTAATAGCTTCTGGACGTTCATGGTGATGTCTGCACTGGTGTTGGTCTTGCTGTTCACCGTGATCGGACTTCTCTGTGCTGACCTCCATCCCGTATGCTCCTGCTCTTTCATAGAGTCTGTTGGTGAGATCTCGAAGTTAACTGCTGGTGCCATCCATGAGGTTAATGTCATCAGCGAATCTCAAGTTGGAGATGGGTGTAACACCGATGGAGATAGAGGTGTGGTGGTCATGGAGAGTCTCCTGCATTATCTTCTAAAGGAAAATGTTGAACAGGACAGAAGAGAGCAGACATCTCTGACGGACGCCCACTGATGTCCTGAAGAAGTCCCCCTGCTGTCTGTTGAGAAGTACTGCGCTGCTGGTTTTTTCCGTAGAGTTCTTGAATGACTTTCACCAGCCCTTCGTCAATGTTGAATCCTCTCATAACATGCCATAGGCCATCATGCAACATGCGGTCGAAAGCTTTCTTGAAGTCAATTACTTTAAGCTATTTGTTTCATTTCCAGGTTACAGCCATTGACCAGGATGCAAACAAGTTTGGGCGTGTCACCTACAGCTGGAAAGGTCAAGGTGACCTTGACAGCCGGTTCGCCATCAATCCTGACTCAGGGAAGATAACTCTGTTAAAGCCTTTGAGGGAGACTGATGTCGGGCTGAAAATTACACTGGCAATTATAGCACAAGATGGAGGTAAGATTGCTGGGTTTGGGTTTTGAAAAGTTATACCCTGCAAGAGCTAGGAGGTATATAATAAAAACATTCTTCCACTGTTGTTTAGTCCATATAAAACACTTTAAGTTTTTTTGACTGAAATGATTAAATTTAAACTGAAAATATGTCATCACCATGAAGTGTAGATGTGCAACGCACTTGTTACACGCCCAATGATCCAGTCATGCTCATGACTGATTTGCCCTTGAACACAATCGACACAATTGTCATGTATTGTTTTGTGTCTAATTAGTTGTTTAAAGAGCCACACTTTGTATGTTTTGTTATATATGCATCATCTGTAACAAGTTTTGTGTCTCTAGTAAACTGCGTGGTGGTGAAATTGTCTCTAGAATGTTCCACCATATAAGTATCATCACATGCAATACATTGACGTGTCCTGTGGTATACAAAAAAGATGTTTAATATAACATTTTGAGTGTTTTCAAGTGTTACCTCACTTTTACTGACCACTTGCAATGAAGTTGTCAGTGTCAAATGACCTCACATCTGTAAACAACAAGAATGGCAAGGCATGTTTTGTCATAAAAATAGCATATCAAGTATAAACTTGTTTTCTATGTAACATGCAAAAATATAAGTCCATTTGTACAAAGCCTTGCTAAAAATATAAACGGAAAAAGGGTTGCGGGAGTTTTTTTGTGTGAAGTATTTTTAAATGATACGTCACAATTCTTATTCTTATAATCGCACAGTGAATCAACTCAATATTCCAGGGTTGCCAGCCAGGACTGCCGAGACGTCCGTACAGGTGTCCATTATCAGTGACATCTATCCCTTGTTCGAGCACACAGTCTATCGAGCCTCCATTCCTGAGTACTTCCCAATCGGATCATCTGTAGCGAGTCTTTCCGCAAACAGTCCGAGTGGTCAGAAGCTCATTTACACAATCAGTGACGGTGATACTTACGGTGATTTCAACGTTGATTACAATATTGGTAAGTGGGTATTTTTGGACAGTAATTGTGTGTTTAATGTATAATGGGCATTTCAGTTTTGCTGATTAAACTTTTGTGTCCTTGAATGACTATGCCATGATACATGTTGGTCAATTTTGTTTTGTGTTTGTCTTGTGGAGTAAACATGCAATTGTGTACATGTGTATCGTATTTGTGCTTTGGTGTGACAATATTTTTATAAGCAAATGCAAATAATGTGATGAAAGTGTGAACTTTTATGGTGGAAGTAATTGCAGTTTATTCAATTTTATGCTTTGTTTTGCTGACAAATATAATGCAAGGCTTTTCATGTAAAGTATTTTGATATGCTTATGAAGCATTATATTGGAATGTGCTGTGCTAAATACAACATCAGGTTTTTCTTCTGAAAACACAAGGCACGCTTGTTTTAAGAGTTATGAGTTTAATATTAATTTGAATTATAAACATAAATATTTTTCAGTGAAGAAATGTAAAATGTGCTTTTATTTGTACATGTTTGAATGACTCAGTGTGTGTGTTGTAATGTGATTGAGTGTTTTTTGTCATTTTAAAAAAAAATCTTTTTTAAGCAATTTGTATGCGTTATTTTGAAGTAACTTCTTATTGTAAATATATTATCCACAAAACAAAAATGATTTTGCTGATGCATAACTGTTTTTAATTTTTGTGGATGTAAACGTCTTGTTAAAAAAGAGTCAAAATTACAAAAGTAAATGATTTAAATTTTAACAAAATAAGCAATTGTAATATTTAGTAAAAACACTCCAAAATAAAAAAAAACGCTCTCGTGTTGTTTTTTTTTAAATTTTGACTCTAGGTACAAGTTCTTGTTGTGAATTCACGGTCGATATCCCGTAAATGTTGCATCCCATTATTTTGTGTGGTCTTTTTTTAAAGCTATGGATGTCCAAAGCCCCTGTGAGTATTTTATGAGAAATCTTGCTGCTTGTTCACCACACCTTAACAATGTAGGACATTGCATTATTGTCATAAATCAATGTGAAAAATGAAAGGTTTAAAAGCTCAAGATCTGGTTCATTATAAAAACTGCAAAATATTCCAACAGGCACTGTATATTGCTACCGATTTTTGTATACATCATATACATGTTTTATCGTATTTAATGGGTTTGGTAAACGTAACGTTTAGTGGTTTCTCAAACAATAAAATAAATCTTATAATCAAGATACTTGGTGCACTTTATGCATGGTATCATGCAATAATTCTTACATATTAACCGCTTAGTAAATTCATGTATCGTTTGCATCTGCTAATGAAATCTGTATTATTTGATACTGCTTGTATGCTTGTATTGCATTTTATCAGCTTTCAAGTATAAAGGTATAATATAGGGAAGAAAATATATTAAACTTAATATTCTTTCACCAGCTGTTGGGAACACTGTAGAGGCAACATTTTTTGTCCAATCATCCTAAAACTTGCTGAGAATATTTCTCTTATGATAACTTGGCCGAGTTCTAAAATGGTTTGCAAAGCATCACAAAAGCTGATCAAAACAGTTCACTTCCTTTGGGTCTCAGGTGAGCGGCCTAGGGCCTTTTGACTTCTTGTCTTAACTAAATGCAAAATTTTACAAAGTGTATCAGTTGCCTTAGAAACAAGTTTTGCAACCAATGTCCTACAGTGTTACTGAGGTGTAGGTCATTTGCAGTCCTACTGAACCTGCCCCCTCCCCCCCATATTTATCTGCTGTGGTTGTGTGTGAACTGAGATTTCAGTTGTCATGGTGATGCTATCGTCTTGCCTGATGTTAGAAACAACAACAACAGACACCATTGCACGGGGAAGGGTTTGGGTATAATGTGGAGCAATATCACACAAATGATAGTGATAACGAATTACCAGTACAATTGGTTGGAAAACAAACAAATAAAACAAGCTAACGCTTTTTTAATGCTTTAGTTACTGAGAAATTGAATGAAAAAGTTTTTCAAAGAAACTACATAATCATATTATTTACAATTTAAAACAATGTCAATATAAATTTACTTGCTTATTGTGTTTAAGGGTTTATTATGGCAAAATAAGAAAGATTCAATTGACCCAAGTAAAACAACACTGCTTAAGCAATTAAGCAATCCTCTTACATTTAATTGTCAAATCATCTTGTTGACAAAGCATGCTTAATGAATAGTTCATGGCCAGAGAATGACAGTTGTTTTGATGAAAAAAAATGAATGGTTTATTGCTTTTGTTTTAAGAATGACAAAACTGTTTATGTGCTATCACAGGCATAGATGTGGCTTCAGTATGCATCAAACTTCTAGTGCTTTTAACTTAAATATCTGTCAAAACGGTACTTAAACGTATATAGAACAGTCAGTAATTTATAATGGAAAGAGTGCTGCAATTTGCATGGTGATACTTTTTGTGAACTTGATTGGCTGCGAATAATTATTTTTATTAGTGCTCATTTCCTGATTTGTCTCATGACTTCAGTACAAAGTCACAATGTTTTGCAGAAAATTAAAAGCCATCTAAGGATGACTACTGTAAGAATAATACAATGACAAGTGACAGCTTTTCGGTAATTGTGTAAAGTCATTATTATATACATACATTCACTGGCTATGTATTTATTAAATACGATAAAAACTATGTTTTCTAAAATGCAAATACATAATGTCAACAATGAATACGGCCTTTTAGGTAAGTTTTGAATGCTTATTAAAATGATTGGCATGCACACTCTGGTTGATTGTGGTTATATTTAAATGACTCAATAAACAATTTAAGGGCATTGGTTAAGGGCCTTGGGTTAGGGCATGATTTATGCCTTTTATTTGGCACGATGCTGGACACTATGTACAAATAGCATGAAGTTCCATGTTTGCTTATTGTGATGTTATACTAATTTCACTTTTGGATCTGGCCTGCATAAGACCAAGTTTATTTTCATGTATCAAAGACATAATTTATTGAGTTTTTTTGTGTTTTTTTCACAGCTATTTTACTTTTACTAACATCTTGTTTTGATCTTTTCTTTGGTATCTGGTGATTCATTTCCTTCTCTTTGATCTATACAGACATTACTACTGTTTCCACCTTTCCTACGATGGTATTTCAGTTTTGTTTACCTTTTTCAGATATGGTAGTTATAATATGAAAACAGTGTGCTTAGTGCAAGTAACATTCATAAAAGCATTCTTGTGTTCAAGACATCCAATGTTTATTTTATTAATGCCTTCAATTAATGCACGTTAGCTTAGTCTGGTCAGGAGCTATGAGATCAAGAAACATTGGGCACGCTTTTCAGGAGCTATTCTGACCTCATATGGGCGTACTACCCCATTTTCAGGAGCTATTCTGACCTAATATGGGCGTACTACCCCATTTTCAGGAGCTATTCTGACCTAATATGGGTGTACTACCCCATTCAGGAGCTATTCTGACCTAATATGGGCGAACTACCCCATTCAGGAGCTATTCTGACCTAATATGGGTGTACTACCCCATTCAGGAGCTATTGTGACGTAATATGGGTGTACTACCCCATTCAGGAGCTATTCTGACCTAATATGGGAGTACTACCACATTCAGGAGCTATTCTGACCTAATATGGGCATACTACCCCATTCAGGAGCTATTCTGACCTAATATGGGCGTACTACCCCATTTTTTTGGCATGACACAGCTCATATTTTAACATTTTAATTGAAAACTTGTATTTTATTTTTCACTGTGAAGGACATTTACATGTAAAATTGACAATTTTTTTTTATTAAGATTTAGTAATTTCTTGTTTTCCTCCATTTGCTAAAATGCAGCTAGACTAAGTCATTAGGTTGTTTCTTTTCTATGTTATGGAGTTTTCTATGGCTTAAGCAAATGTATACCCAAGTAGAATGTATATAGAGTAAAACTGTGATAACTCGAGATAGCATGGGACTGACCTAGATGATCGAGTAATCGCAGGTTTCGAGTAATCCATGGTATTATTTGTTTTCACTGTTTTGGTTGGTGATGCTTAACTCAGACCGCAAACGCTTTATTTACATGTAAGACGGTGCGTGGAAAAGAAAAGGCTTTGTAAAAATCGCTTAAGGTTACAGTATACTAAACTAAACAATAAGAATGATCATTCATTCATTTAATTTAATCAACATACACACATAACACATATATAATAAAAAATATTCAAACAATATTCAATGTACATGTAGCATATTTAAAATAGCACACAAGGTTTGTACGTGCGCATGAAAAAAAAGAAGAAAAACAACATGATCACTACACAGTTTGTATTTAATTTACATTCAGTCAGACTTGTGTTGTGCAGAGTCTAAGATTGAAGACTGTAGCAACCCATTAGCTACCCGGAAATGATTGCGTAAGATGTTTCGCGACAGATGTACATGTAAAACTATAAAAATGATTATTATAGAATAGACTGTACTCTTTGGGGAATACTGTATATAATAGCTCAACAAGAAAAAATAAGATTAGTGATCATTTATAAGTGTTCATTTAATAACCGTTTTGCTGGGATTTAATAACCATTTAGCTAAATCAACTTAATTGGAATGAAACATTTACTAATGGAATTGGATTCACAATAATCTTTAAAATAATGAGTTGACTATGATGTAGAAATAGCTAAGTGAATAATTCTTCCATATATTATAGTGGTTTCCAATTTTCTATGTAGTTTTCATTAGATAGATTTTACTTCATTTGAAATGTACAAGATATCTACTAATACTTCCCTAAAGCTCAATAAGAAATCTTACACTTTTTTTGGAATTATTGAAAACATTCTTTAAATCATGAAATTGAGGGTTAATTCTGCTTATTCATGGAGTCAGTGTAAAACTAAAAAAAAATAAAAAAAATATAGACCATGGATTGGCAAAAAAAGCATATTTTATCACAATTATAATTATTTTTACTGTGGCTAGCCTCTTTTCAAAAGTAACTTAGCGATGCATTATTCTTCAGTTCATTTCAAAGGTTGGGACTTAAAACATGGGGAACTTGCTAAACACTTGTATATCAGACAGACATCTTTTCACACTTATATTTTGATGTACCGAAATGCATCAATGCCTGATATTATTATTTACATGGAATTTATCTCAGATCAAGAGTAAAAATAGCATGCACAGATGTTCGCTCTTATTCTCACATCGCCGTCACGTCGACATTGTCTGCTTGTTGCAGGTCTGGTCAAGGTTCAGGGGGAGGTAACCATGTCAACATCCAGCTACAATCTGACTGTCCAGGCGGTTGAAGTCATGTCTGGACTGACCGCTATGGCCATGCTTATGGTCACTGTTCAGGTACGGTAGATTTTGTGGGGAAAGAATAATTGTTTGAAATACTCACATTAAATATTTTACTTTTTTGTTACAAAGTTTTTGTAAAATTGTTGATGTTGAATCTTCTCACTAGAATCATGCGCCAAATAGTGCGGCACAATTTGTTAAAAATTGAAATGGTTCCTACTTGGTGTGTAAGTACATATAAGTTTCTTCAAAGCGGACAGACATACCTTAATTAATACATATAATATTTTTGTATAATAAATTTATGAAGATCAAGTGGAGTAGTTTTCCATTTGATCTGTTTGCTTATGTTTCAAACATTTTGTAATCTTTTGACAACCTCAGTACAAATGATATATTTTGCCTATACTATAATCTTTGATTTCACTGTTGCAGGATGTAAACAACATTTCCCCGAGTTTTTCGGAGCATCTCTACAAAGTCAACATATCTGAATCTGCTCAAATTGGTGCCATGGTGACCAAGGTGACAGCCTTTGACCCTGAACCAAAAAACAACGGGCTTATCCACTATACATTACTACCACTGGACTCAAATAACCCACTGTACTATTTCGCGATTGACCCTGAAACTGGGACGATATTTACCAAGCAGTTCTTGGACCGAGAACTACAGTCAGAATATCAGCTTTTGGTCGAGGCGTCTGATAGTGGCGTTCCAGCGTTGTCAGGGACGACTATGGTGATCGTGAAGATTGATGACCTTAATGACAACCCTCCAGTGTTTGATCAGCCGTACTACCAGTGCACGATCACTGACCTGGTCATCAGAGGTCAGCTGGTAACCAAGGTTTCGGCCACTGATCCTGATTCCTCTAGCATAGGGGCACTACGCTATGCTATAATAGCAGGAAATGATGATCAGACATTTGAAATGGATGCAGTTAAAGGGATCATACTTCTTTCTCAGCACAGGATTCCAAAACTTTATCTTGCTTACAATCTGAATATTTCTGTTTCGGATGGCGTGTTCTCGAATTTTGCTCGCATGAATATCAAGGTACAGAATAGCAACAAGCATGCCCCGAGGTTTGACCGCCAGATCTATGTAGCAGAATTTCCTGAGAACTACAGGGAGGGGATGTTGGTCACTCAGGTCAAGGCCACTGATGAAGATGATGGGACATATGGGATGATTACCTATTCCATACCCAGCGAGGAAATGCAGCAGTACTTCCGCATGGACACTGACACTGGTAGGGGCTCATGTTGATAAGCATTTTATTTTTGCTTTATTTGTAGTATTTTAATAAATTCATGTTTGTGCAATGTCATGTCATTTTAATGTTCAAAGGCAGGTAACTGCCAAATATTTTCCTTGGTCTTGATACTCAGTTTGAAAACTTAGAAACTGAATACCTAGCTTGACTTATGGCAGTAAAATTTAAAAGTTTTAAAGTTGTAAACATAATCTGATTCCATAATTTTTCATTTATGAAAGACCAATTACCGGGTATAGTAGAAAAACATTTCTTATGATTTGTTCATTCTTTAAAAAATATCACAAGTATTAATAATACCAAAAAATAAAATAATCCTGAATGATTTATTTAGAAAGATTTAAAAGACAAACAAATATCCTAGGAACTGGTTTAGAATCAATGAGAGGTGGCAATGATGTTTTCAGGTGAGATGTACTCGATGCAAGTGCTTGACCGTGAACAAAGGTCCGTGTACTCGGTCCCAGTAGCCGTCACTGACAATGGCGGCCGTATGACTTTCACGACCGTGCATATCTCCGTGTCTGACCAGNTGAAATATGTGGCCAGCGAAGCACCAGACCAGTCCACTGATGAGACCACTTAATCTTGCGTGACTTTATAGTGGACAGGGTAGCTCCTGACAAGACTGCGCCAATGCCAGGCTGGTCTGGAGCCTCGCTTGCCACATATGGCACAATACTAATTTTTGCATAACCAGGCTTAATTATAAGAAATCAGTTGTCTAAATTTGTTCGATCCAGGACAACCAATTCTTAAAATTACTTTAGATCAAGAAAATGTTTCATTTGCTTTGAGATCCTGATTCTCTAATGATCTTTACCAAATAATGCCAAGTGCAAGTTCAAAATTCTCTCAGAAAGACACAGTCCAGATAAGAAGACACTGTTTTGTTTGATAAATACGTCTCCCAACAATGTATGCTTTAATTCAACCAATCAGATTCTTGCTGAGGATCTAGATATAGACAGGAATGGAGCGATTGAGTACATCTTCTCCCCAGGAACTTCCGAGCGTGTGACTCAAACATTCCGTCTCGATCTAAACTCTGGGACGATAACTCTTGCAGCATGTCTCAAGGACTCTGGTAAGTGCATTTATTATCCCCCGCCAAAGGCGGAGGGATATTGTTTTGGCGTTGTCCGTCCGTCCGGCACTTTTGTGTCCGGAGCCATATCTTGGAAGTGCTTTGGCGGATTTCATTGAAACTTGGTAGGAGTATATATATGGATAAGAGGATGATGCACGCCAAATGGCATTGTACACCATCTGTTAATAACGGAGTTATGGCCCTTTGTATATATTCTGTTTCAATGAAGCATGTGTGGGTATACGTCATGTCTGTGACAAAGCTCTAGTTTGGCGGGGGATATCAACAACGAATTTGCTTGTTTATTGTCTTTTTGCTCTCGTAATTTTCTGTAGAAATGACTGTTTTTTACGGAATTACAGAAATTAACAAGTTACAATTACAACTTGTTTCATTTCAGTGAATGAGTATTTCCAGTTCTTCGTTCAAGCTAGTGACAAGGGGCTGACCCCTATGAAGAACGATGTCCCGGTCAATATTTGGGTTACAGACAACGACAGCGCTCAACCATTATTCTCCCAGCCAGCTTACTCCTTCTTCATGCTTGAAAACGAACCAATTTCTTCAGTCATCGCCACCGTCAGAGCCCTGAGCTCTTTGCCCTTAGAGTACATAATAGTCCCAGGATACACAAAGGGCAGTAACTCACCAGCGAGATTCAGCATCGACAGTCAGGGCAGAATTCATGTGGCGTCTGCTGTGGACATGGAGACAATGAGTGTGTACACGCTGACAGTGCAAGCTCAGACTCTCAGCAACCCCCCACTGGTACAGCAAGCCATTGTCTGCATTCGGTTGATGGACATTAACGACAACTACCCATACTTCGAGTCATTCCCCTACATGGTCACTGTACCAGAAAACTCAGACGCTGGAACAGAACTGATGCAGGTTGTGGCACGTGATTTAGACAGGTCTTCAAAATTTGTCTACTCGTTTGGAGACGATGTAAGAAAATATTCGCAGAAATTCAGCATTGATTCGAGCACAGGGATGATAACTCTGTTATCGCCCTTAGACCGTGAGGCACAGGACTTATATAACCTGACCGTCTGGGTGAAGGACAATGAAGGTCCGCATGCCCTTCAGAACTTCACCATCGTACAGGTCAAGGTCATGGACCATAACGATAACCCTCCAGAGTTCACGCGCTCCCTCTACCAGGCTGCAGTGAATGAGGACGCATTTGAGGGGACCATTCTTATGACCTTGACAACTGTTGACAAGGATTTGACCTCTGACAATCAGTATTACATCACAGAAGGCGACCCAGAAGGGAAATTCAGGATTCGTAAAAATGGAGATGTTTACGTGAATCGTGTGCTCGACAGAGAACAGGTCCCAAGGTACAAGCTGACGGTTGCTGTCACAGATGGCGCCTTTGTAACAACGGCAACAATAATGATTGACATTCTTGATGCTAATGATAATGTCCCAGTTTGCAGCAAGGTCAGTACTTACATTTAGTTTTGATTTTGTTTGTGTTATTTCAAACTGTCAGCAGATATTTGTAAAGTTAAAGTTAATCACAGGGTTAATAAGGCAAATATGTTGCTAACAAACAGATTTCTGTATTTGTATTGATAAAATATCATAAGCCAAAGAGTCTCTACATGTAAAACATATTCAAAAATGTAACATTTTGAAGAATATTAGACTATCATTATGTCCTTTGCAATAAATATGAATTAACAAGTGCATATTAAAATTATATACTGGTACTTTCCCACTTAAGAAAACGTAGAGAATCACACATACAATATTTGTCAAATCCAATATTTATATTCTTGTAAACGAGTTGAAAGTACAATCTTATTGCTTGTATTCCAAATTTAATAATTGTAATTAGGACCGCAGTGAATAAATGACATTTCCTCTAATTAACATGAGGTATAAATAAAAGGGGCAATCATCTTTGTAATATTTTGTCATTCAAACTTGCAGGGTGTTCAGGTTTTATGATGTTTGCTTCTCATTAGTATCTTAGGGTTGGAAATAAAGCCTTTTAAACTTGAATCTATCCAGAAAAGTGTTTAATTTAATTTGATTTTCTAAGGAACTACAAACTGGTGAAATGCATATCTGATTGGTTAAGGGTTAATACCGCCCACTTTGTTGCCCACTACAGCCCGTGTACACGGCTGTGGTCAGTGAGGATGTGACCCCTAGCTGGGTCATCGCACGCCTTAAGGCCACGGACGCAGACGAATACGGGTCCTTGAGATACGAACTCACGGGAGACGGCGCCAAGGATTTCTACATCGAACCTAACTCTGGTAGGGCATGAAGAGTGGTTGGTATAAATATAGTAAAGAATTATTAATGATTGAAGATTTGTTCACAGTATTTGCTAAATATATGCTATTGTTAAATGTCTAGTTGAAATTTGATTCACAAATGATGAAACATTTCAAAGAGAAAATAATCTTGCAATATGAAAATACTGCAGATAATAATTGTAATTTCAAATTAGGATTCAACATTTTGTAGTAACAAATTTGAAACATGTCTGTTCATTTTGTAGTAACAAATTTGAAACATGTCTGTTCATTTTGT
>VMBQ01005929.1:0-34377 GCA_007657795.1 Dreissena rostriformis | reverse complement strand
GTGGGAGGGGCTTGACTGTGGAGGTGGGAGGGGCTAGACTGTAGAAAGTGGGATGGGCTTGACTGTGGAGGTGGGAGGGGCAAGACTGTGAATGTGGGAGGGGCTAGACTGTGGAGGTGGGAGGGGCTAGACTGTGGAGGTGGGAGGTGCTAGACTGTGGAGGTAGTAGGGGCTAGACTGTGAGAAAAATATCAAACATGTGTTTGTTGTCTAGAGACCGATTCAATAAACTATGGTATGTAAGTATTTGTAAACCAGTTGATTTCATTTTTTAATGCAGACTGTTAAGTTTTGAGCATCACATTTGGCCCTTGATTTGAAAATAACAAGAGCTTATTGAAATGACTTTCTGGTACCTATATCACAATTTGATTTTGTGTATGCTTGTGGAATTATTTTACACAAATAGTTATACGAAAAGTAAACTGCTTTCAAAATACAGATACTGTGACAAAGAACTGTATGCTTACTTGTTACTTTATATTTGTGTTAACCTTGTTTAAATATCTCATATTTTTTACACAGACAATTGTTCTAACTGTTTAAGGGACTTGTTCTTAGATGTTGGCAAGTTTTGAAGTTTGTCATTAAATGCTTTAAATTGATAAATGTAAACATCTGAACTAAAGAGCTCCAGTATAAAACAAGAATAAAATTAAAGAAAGTAAAAATAATTAATGAACCTCACCAGGACTCGAACCACTGACCTTTGGAGTAAATATTGTCTTAAAATATAACACTAACAACAGAACTCTCCCAAATTTTTCAATCGTTTCGCGTTTATAACGCTTTATAATTTATTAATTCCTTACGATGATTATTCGTAAAACGGAACTGAATTTTCAGAATGAGTCTCTGTCATAAGTGTTATTTCGCTCACTGATGTACATTATTAATTTATTTTGTGAATCTGTAACAAAAAGTTGGAAAATTCTCGTTTCGACAAACTGTGAACAAGTTCCTTTAAATGAACAAAAATTAATTTGGACTTTATCATATAATTACCTTCACACAATTCCCATGCAAACTTTGGTTCATCAGTTATTTAATATATAATATTTAAGATAGAAGATTTGAAGCTCAGACTGGTGTATATGTCTTCCGCAGCTGTCCACGGCCGACCTTGACAGTGACCCAGCCAACAAAGTGGTCAACTACAGCATCATAGCGGGGGACAGCCTGCACGTGTTTGATGTGCACCGAACTGAGGGATACCTCATTGTGAGGAACCGACTGGACAGGGAACACGTATGTACCTTGTTGACCTGCATTTTTTTAGATATGATAAAAGAAAAATAAACTAAAAGGATCATGCAAAACTTTGGCTGCTCAATTTTGTAAGTGTTTTGACTTTAGTATTACCTTTGTGTGATTCCTTATTCTATGATGGAATGTATCAGGCTGTATGCAAATGCATAAAGTGTCACAGGCTAATCAGGGACAAAACGTTTTGCCTAAACTGGATTCTCCTTTAGAAGAGACTCCCTTGAAACTAAGAATTCCATGAAAGTGTCCTCTCTGATAAGCCTGTGCGGACGACATAGGCCGTTCTGGCACAACAATTTAAGCACATGCATTAAGCCACGTTTTCCCAGAGCCCAGCTCAAATATATGTAAAATATTGTCTATCACTGCCAGGTTGATGTGTACACGCTGCAAGTTCGTGCCACCAACTACCACATGAGCACCGACACACTGGTCAAAATGGTGATCCTAGATGCCAACGACTGTGCGCCCTCTTTCTCCCAGGAGAACTACACCTTGCTTGTGCAGGTGAGCTGGCTGGAGAGTGCTGTCTAGTTTTGAGAATTGTAGAGATTTACAAACAACATAAAAGAAACAGAAAAAGGAAAAACGGGATTTCCTATTTTGAAGCAATGAATGACTTGGTAATGAATTAAATTTCAAGTTAGAAGAAAATAAATTATAAACATAATTACAGTCAAACCAGTGCTGTTTTATAATTGTTAAGTCTTTTATACTGCATATATATCTGTGTAGGAACAATCATTTTTGTTTAAAGGACAAGTATAGTTTGTTATTCATTTACTGATTAAATCAAACGCTTTCTGTGCCGTCCTAGATGAACGATGTTCCTGTAAGTAACTGAATGGAATGAACTTCATTTTATATTTTAAATATATAACATTTTTGATCAGCATGATGTTGTATGCAAATACTTTCATAAAACCAAGTATGATTTGCCATTGGTTTGCTTTTGACATTTGCATGGAATTGTATGATCTAGCTTTTTTTGAATGTACACCTCCGAAATAGAACTTGTTTTAACAGTGCAAAATTGTATAAGTTAACAACTTTTTTATTCTTTGAAGACTCTGCACTTATGTCTTGACCTGGTATATCATGTATAACTTTTTGGGCATCGTAGCTCATTGTCAAATTGAAAATTCGAAGCATTATGTTAAAAATTATTTCGAAAGGTGAAACCCACAGTGATAGATGTTTTGTTAAACGATGATTTTTGAAATGTAGTTAAAGCAATGAAATAGGAAATATTGCAGCTTAAAAAGCATAACAAAATAACTCTCAGCTGCTTGTATCTGACAAAATTATCAATGGTAATGTTGACTTGAATCATAAATAATAATAATAATAATGGCATTTACAGTATACACAATTAACACATTTTTTACTCGCTATTTAAGAAAAGGATTTTTACAAAAGTGCACAAAAAAGGTCCTTTTTTTTCTTGTGCATGTATATGATTAAATTTGATATTTTTAATGGGTTATTAAAAAAGGTTACCACATGCCTAGTATTCATTGCATGAAACCTGCATAACTGAATGATGATACAAATAATATTGTTACAAAAACAAACTTGTTTTATATGAAGTGAGAACATGTTATTTGTTCAAGCTTGAATATTTAAAGCTTAACTGTCATGTGTTGTGTGTTTTCTAGGATGTATATTTGTTGTATGGCTGAAACAATAACTTTGCTTTCGATGTGTCCTTTATTATAAAATAGAACATGGTTTATTATGATATTTTTGTTCAGGTTTCATGTTTACTCTGACTGTATTAGCTTATCAAATTTGTTTGTTTAAAAGGTACAAGTACCACAAAAAAAACATAAAATTGTATTCATAATTTTCATATTTTCCACAAGTGTTGAATTATCCTTGTATGGCTTTTTGTTTTCATAATTTTAATATCTTTAATTTTAACTGGCTTTGTAAAAATAAATATGCTCTGCACTGAAATGATCTTAAGTGATAACATGCAATTGATCTATGAAGATATTCTTCAATTTATTTTAATTTTCTAGGAGGACAGAAAGCTTACAACGTGCATCCTGAAATTTGAGGTCACGGATGATGACCTTGACCCCAATGGTGCGCCCTTTACCTTTGACCTCTTAGGCCACAAGGACGGGAAATTCAAGGTTGATGCGGAGGGAAATCTGTGTATTGCGGGCGAGTTGAACCGCAAGATCACAGCCGTATATAACCTTAAGGTGCGGGTATTCGACAGCGGCACCCCGGCAATATTTTCAGACGTCAATGTTGATGTGGAAGTGATTGAAGAAAGCACCCAAGCCCCTGTGGTTTCTAATCTGGATGTTTCCATTAGCTCCTATCTGGATGAATTTCCAGGAGGTGTGATTGGTACACTGAAAGCTGTGGATGGGGACAAGTTTGATACTCTCTCCTATACCATATCTTCCGTGCATCGTAACATGTTTGATATTGACAAGAAAGATGGGCGTGTGATTGCATTCGCTGGTTTGGATTCTGGTAGATACAGTGTCAATGTTAGCGTCACGGATGGAAAGTATACCTCATTTGGTATTGTTAATGTCGATGTTACTACAATCACCAAGCAAATGATCGATAATTCTGTCACCATACAGTTTGAGAATATGGAGCCTCAAGAGTTTGTAAAAATTCACAAGGCTGACTTTATTCGAGTGGTGAAGGATGATCTGAATGTAAGAGCAAGCGACGTGATGATAATCAATATTCAGAACTCCCAGAGTTCCATCAACAGGTCAGCAAGAAAACGGCGTAACACAGGCGTCAAGAACCTTGATGTGTTGTTTGCAGTTTACAAGGGCAGTGAGTATCTACCCAGGGACCGATTGAAACGAAAGGTCATGAAAATGGCGGAAGAAATCGAGACCGCTTTGGGCGTGAAGGTTGTGAGTGTTTTCTCCGATATTTGCAGCAAGGATCTGTGTAAGGATGGGGAATGTGTCGGACTTGTTGAGTTTGACAAGGACAGCCTGGTTCCTGTTTTCCTGGATGGGGGGAGCTTCGTATCAGCCAAGCACAAATACACGTACGAGTGTGAGTGCCCCAACGGCAGCATAGGTATATTAATAAGTGTAACGAGTACTTTAATGATTGGTTGAAGGAAGGGTTCAAATACTTTCAGATAGGATGTAAACAATCAACGCCTAACTTTTGATTTGTTGCGTTGTTATTTTTTACCAGGATTAGTCTGACTTATATCAGTATCAAAAAGCAGTAAACATATTTTCAAATTCAAGTAACAACCTTCATACAACCATCTCAGACTTTATAGACTGAAATTTAATTGTTTACAAAATATTGTTCTAAATGTCACATTTCAAATGACTTTGCCCCATTCCCAAAGCACTGAGATTTTTAATCTCTGATCACAACATGCATGCATAAGAGACAAAAAACAATCAAGTTCATTTACTTCTATTGCCCATTCCAGGTGACAACTGCCTGCCCAACCCGCGTAGCTGCTCGGAGGGGCCGTGTCCCGAGTACAAGGTGTGTGTCCCGGACGTGGAGCACGGGTACCAGTGTATGTGCCCGCCGGGTCAGACCGGGCGACATTGCGATAAGGACCTCGATAACAAGTGTGACAACATCAACTGTAACAAAGGTGAGTGTGTCAATATCAACTGTAACAAAGGTGAGTGTGATAACATCAACTGTAACAAAGGTGAGTGTGATAACATCAACTGTAACAAAGGTGAGTGTGATAACATAAACTGTAACAAAGGTGAGTGTGACAACATCAACTGCAATAAAGGTGAGTGTCATAACATCAACTGTAACAAAGGTGAATGTGACAACATCGACTGTAACAAGGACTATTGTGACAACATCAACTGTAACAAAGGTGAGTGTGATAACATCAACTTAACAAAGGTGAGTGGGAAAACATTAATTGTAACAAAGGTGAGTGTGATAACATCAACTGTAACAAAGGTGAGTTGGATAACATCAACAGTAACAAAGGTGAGTGTGACAACATCAACTGTAACAAGGACAATTGTGACAACATCAACTGTAACAAAGGTGAGTTGGATAACATTAATTGTAACAAAGGTGAGTGGGATAACATCAACTGTAACAAAGGTTAGTGTGATAACATTAACTGTAACAAAGGTGAGTCAATTGTGATAATATCAACTGTAACAAAGGTGAGTCATAACAATTGTGATAACATCAACTGTTATACAGGTGAGTCATAACAAGTTTGATAACATCAACTGTAACCAGGACGAATGTGACAACATCAACTGTAACAAAGGTGAGTGTGATAACATCAACTTAACAAAGGTGAGTGTGAGAACATCAACGGTAACAAAGGTGAGTGTGTGATAACATCAACTGTAACAAAGGTGAGTGTGACAACATCAACTGTTACAAAGGTGAGTGTGATTACATCAACTGTAACAAAGGTGAGTGTGGTAACATTAACTGTAACAAAGGTTAGTCAATTGAGATAACATCAACTGCAACAAAGATGGGTTATAACAAGTGTGATAACATCAAGTGTAACAAAGATGAGTCATAACAAGTGTGATAACATCAACTGTAACACAGGTGAGTCATAACAAGTGTGATAACATCAACTGTTACAAAGGTGAGTGTGATAACATCAACTGTAACAAAGGTATGTGTGATAACATTAATTGTAACAGGGGTGAGTGTGATAACATCAACTGTAACAAAGGTGAGTGTGATAACATTAACTGTAACAAAGGCGAGTCAATTGTGATAATATCAACTGTAACAAAGGTGAGTCATAACAATGTGATAACATCAACTGTAATACAGGTGAGTCATAACAAGTGTGATAACATCAACTGTAACAAGGACGATTGTGACAACATCAACTGTAACAAAGGTGATTGTGATAACATCAACTGTAACAAAGGTAAGTGGGATGACATTAATTGTAACAAAGGTGAGTGTGATAACATCAACTATAACAAAGGTGAGTGGAATAACATCAACTGTAACAAAGGTGAGTGTGATAACATTAACTGTAACAAAGGTGAGTCAATTGTGATAATATCAACTGTAACAAAGGTGAGTCATAACAATTGTGATAACATCAACTGTTATACAGGTGAGTCATAACAAGTTTGATAACATCAACTGTAACCAGGACGAATGTGACAACATCAACTGTAACAAAGGTGAGTGTGATAACATCAACTTAACAAAGGTGAGTGTGAGAACATCAACGGTAACAAAGATGAGTGGGATAACATCAACTGTAACAAAGTTGAGTCAATTGTGATAACATCAACTGTAACAAAGGTGAGTCATAACTATTGTGATAACATCAACTGTAACAAAGGTGAGTGTGATAACATCAACTGTAACAAAGGTGAGTGCGATAACATCAACTGTAACAAAGGTGAGTGAGATAAAATCAACTGTAACAAAGGTGAGTGTGAGATAACATCAACTGTAACAAAGGTGAGTGTGACAACATCAACTGTAACAAAGGTGAGTGTGATAACATCATTTGTGACAAAGGTGAGTGTGATAACATCAACTGTAACAAAGGTGAGTGTGACAACATCAACTGTAACAAAGGTGAGTGTGATAACATCAACTGTAACAAAGGGGAGTGTGACAACAGTAACTGTAACAAAGGTGAGTCATAACAAGTGTGACAATATCAAGTGTAACAAAGGTGTTTGTGACAACATCAACTGTAACAAAGGTGAGTGTGACAACATCAACTGTAACAAAGATGAGTGTGACAACATCAACTGTGACAAAGATGAGTGTGATAACATCAACTGTAACAAAGGGGAGTGTGACAACATCAACTGTAACAAAGGTGGGTCATAACAAGTTTGACAACATCAAGTTTAACTAAGGTGCGTGTACCAACATCGACTGTGAGTTTGACAACATCAACTGTAACAAAAGTGAGTGTGACAACATTAACTGTAACAAAGGTGAGTGTGGCAACATCAACTGTAACAAAGGTAAGTGTGACAACATCAACTGTAATAAAATTGTGTCTGTCAATTGTGATAACATCAACTGCAACAAAGGTGAGTGTAGCAACATCAACTGTAACAAAGTTAAGTGTGATAACATCAACTGTAACAAAGTTGAGTGTGATCACATTAACTTTTATAAAGGCGAGTGTGACAACATCAACTGTAACAAAGGCGAGTTTGATAACATGAAATGTAACAAAGGTGAGTGTTATTACATCAACTGTAACAAAGGTGAGTGTGTGATGACATCAACATAACATAACATAGGTGAGTGTGATTACATATACTGTAACAAAGGCGAGTTTGATAACATGAAATGTAACAAAGGTGAGTGTTATTACATATACTGTAACAAAGATGAGTGTGTGATGACATCAACATAACATAACATAGGTGAGTGTGATTACATCAACTGTTACACAGGTGAGTCGGTCAATTTTGACAACATCAACAGTAATAAGGGAGCGTCTAATTAAGCATCCTATAAAGCCAAATGATTTTATTTGTGTGTTTAATAGAAGGGAGAAAAAGGAGTATTAAAATGGAGTATGCAATCATGGAGCCACTCTGTTTATTTTCATTTTCAGTCAGACTGTCCGCATAATTTTGTGGAGTAATCTACCTCCACATTTTCAAGAATTTAAATTGAAATTTCAAATAATTATGTCATCACCATGATATGCAGATGTGCAATACTTTTTTTGTTCCTAGTAATTTGTGATCCACACATTCTTAGGTTATTTGCCTTTTTTAACATTTCTGACAAAATAAGTTACATGAAAATTAAAGCTCAAGTTCAGCATTTGTCACTGAAAACAGACACTGACCACCTCCCTTGTACCATGTTGTGTTTCTCTTCCAGGAGACTCTCCCATCACATTCACGGGTTCAAGCTACGCCAAGTGGACGCTGCACAACAAGATTGAGGAGCGACTCAGCCTCTCTCTGAGAATCAAGACAATCAAAGAGACCTCCTGCCTCATGTTTGCCAAGGGACGTGTCGACTACAGCATCCTCGAGGTAATGACCTAATTATTGTCCATGGTCGTATGAGAATTCTGACTTTAGATTGGATAAAATGTCTTCTTGAATTACCATATTGCAAGATTAAATAAAGATGGCTTATAAGGTGTTGCAAATTATTAAATCTAAAATGAAAAAATACCTCGTTTAGATATAAACAGAATAAAACTAAAGAAAAGTGGTTAATATAATATTGAAAATAATAAATAAGCTGAGCCAGTCATTTCAGTTGTTCAAGAATTGGACTTTCAATCCGGGGTCCATCTGGGATGTTACTTTACTCACATGCATTAGGCTCAGTTGTCCAGAACAAGGCCTAATTTAATCTGTTTGTGACAAATGAATGTTCACAGCTGAAGAACGGCATGGTCCAGTACCGGTTTGACTGTGGCAGCGGTGAGGGGCTCGTACTTCTGCCGAACTACATCAGCGACGGCAAGTGGCACACCATCATGATGGAGCGCTACGGGAGCTCGGCAGAAGTGTTTCTTGATGGACAGTACTCGGCCATTACGACCGCCCCGGGCAAGAACGAAGTCTTGAATCTGGACAATAGCGACGTGTACTTCGGCGCGGAGGTAGAGACTTACTCCAATGGTTATATTGATGTCCGCAAAGGTTTCCGGGGCTGCATCGAGGATATCAGGATTCATAATGTCCGTCTGCCGGTTTCCGGTAGCAATGCCGTGGCACTTTCTCAGCAGTTTGAACAAGTGGAGTTCTCATGCAGGGATTCTGAGTTTGCGCTACTTGGCGACAGTGAGTGGCATGGAATTGTTTGATATTTAAGTCCCTTAAGATTTAAATGAATTACAGAAATTACAAAAAAAATATAAGGAAGTTTTATTTGTAATATAAACAATAGTTTAAGTTATAAGACAACAAATCAAGTATTTGTGATAATAAGGCACTGTTGCTTATGTGCTTGTCGCAAAATGTGTAATTCTTCATATATTATAATCACACAAATATAGGAAGCGTACTTATTTACTCAATAATCATGCAATATATATATATATCTTGAACATGTTTGCTATTTTTTTCTACAGACGTCTGCAGCAGTTTTCCATGTATGAACGGTGGCAAGTGTGAGTCAACGGGTACCTCATACATCTGTCGGTGTGGTGACCGCTTCTCCGGCCAGCGTTGTGAGATCGACAAGGAACCATGCCTCAAGATGCCCTGTCTGAACAATGGTACAAATGAAGTGCATGTTGATGTTTGATGTGGCGGATTAAGTTTTAAAGATTGGTGATCTGAAATTACTTAATTAATTGGGGCCATTTTAGCATGATTGCTAGTAAAAGTGGTTTCTGGTTGTATTAAAATGGCCTTACTATAATTAATGCACATGCATTAAGCCCAGATTTCCCAGAACGCGACTCAACTAGACATGTGGTTCCACTACTACAAATTGTTCTGATCTTTGCAGGTGTTTGCCAGAACCTAAAGGGCGTACCCAACGACTTCATCTGCACGTGTCAGTCTGGCTACCAAGGGCGACGGTGTGAGTATGGCAAGTACTGTCGCTCCCTGCCATGTCTGCATGGGGGCACCTGCATCGAGGGACCTACTTCCTACACCTGCCGCTGCCTGCCTGGATATAGTGGTGTGTAGCCTGCATTGTGACATGTTACTTTAACCCTGTAGGGAATGTTTATATAGGAATCACTCTGTCAGTTAGTTTGTCATTCTCCCAGAGTAAGTTTTTGGAATGAATATCTGCCACATTTCTTACAGGGGTAAATTGAAACTTACAATTTGTGATCACCATGTATATGTGCATTTATCCACATACCAGTATTTCTGATTTATTTTTGTCCTAGAACATAGCTGAAAAAACAAATAAGTCGGGTTTGTGACCAACCTTTAGTTTGACCACTATTGCTTCTATTGCCATGCCACAAATGAAATATCTGAATATAAACTAACTAGTATTGGACCCATTGTGATTAATATTCCTTTGACTGGTTTGTTTCACTTTGTTGTGTGTTACAGGCCCTCGCTGCGAGACCTTACAGGACGTGTGTTTGTCAAACCCGTGCGAGAATGATGGGATATGCCTGCAGGAGGGAACGTCATACACATGTAACTGCACACTCTCGTACGAGGGTGACAAGTGCCAGGATGTTGTCCTGCCGGTGGTCACGTCCAACGCATCAGGAATCATGTCCGATGAAATCTACATTATAGTTGGTATGTTATGGGCACGGAATATTTGATATTATATTTACAGAAGTGTGAGATCTATTTTTTCCAGATGATTTCCCTGTTTTGAGAAGGAACATAATTTGAAAAATAGTTGTGAACTTTACTTGATCTATTAAAATATGAAGAGTTTGGGTGAATCTAGAAAATGGGTAGAGTAATTTCTCCTTTAAGGTTAACTAAAATCACAACCCTGATTCAAATAAATACAGATTGACTGATTCTGTACCTCATGAATCCATTGTGTCCTTGATTATTAAATGTTTTTATGCCCCATTGTTGCAATTGCGAAAAAACATATAGTGTTACCCTAGTCTGTGTGATTTTGTGTAACACATGTTTTGTCTGGCTCACAAATTTATTGTACATTTTGGTTTTCACACTTAGAGGCAGAGCTCCAGATAAGATGCGTATCTGCGTATTTAAGCATTGAAAAATAAAAAAAAACGCATTAAAAAATAGTCCCAGTACGTAACATTACGCACTTCAAATCTTTGTACGTATTTTTAATCAATTAAAGTGCGTAACCGGTTTAACCAATAATCCAGTTGAGTGTTAGTGTAAGTTAACCTTTGAATCAAAAGTAAGTCGATCAAAATAAGCTTGAATAAAAATGGCGGCCCATCATGTTTGCGGATCGAAAAAGGGACGTTTTAAGCGACCAGCAACTCCTGCGGGAATATTTTAAAGAAAAACTGTTCATATCATAATTTTTAAATTAATTCTGTTTGCATTTTTTATTAATATTAATAACAAATAATAATATTTCTAGATTAAACACGCCATGTACTATGTCATTTTTCTATGGAATGGAAAATACCCCCTCAATATTCCTAAATACCCTTTGTGGCTGAAACAAAGGAGTAAAATACGCTTTTACAATAATATCAGGGGTCAAAATACCCTTTAGACTAAATCCTTATCTGGAGCTCTGCTTAGAGGTTCAAAGGTCAAATAAATAGCTTGTACAGACGGTAACCTATTCCAGTCAGTTTATTAAACAATCATGCAGGTTTATGCTGTGCTTTTCTAAAACACACATCACATTTTTGTATCTTTTTAAAAAATTATATGGTAAAATCAAGGTGAATTGTGTAATTTTATTTACAGCAAAATATCCAATTTTAGCATAGCAAAATCACTATTGGATATTTAGTTATTGATAAATTATATGAATATTTGCCATTAAAATTAGTGATTGTTGTTGTAGGTGTCATCTGTGGGCTCATTATCATAGTCCTCATATTGGTGATCGTACGCATGATGTGGCAGCGAAGAAAGAGACGACACCGCCAAAACATCACTGGTGGAGTAGCGCGTGACACTCCAGACGTCTACCTCAGTCTATTGAAGGACAATAAGCACAAATACAAAGCTGAGAACCTCGTCGAAAATGTGAACAACCGACGAAAAACCCCACCATCACCGACACCGCCACCTGTTCCGAATAGACCTGCTTCCTATACGCCGAGCGCTCGAGACTCCATCAACACGCTGAACAACTTTGACCAGTTGAGGAATTGTAACCATGGCAGTGCCGCAAACGACCTTGAGAATCCTCGCAATATCCCGCCCTATAACGTGGACTTCCAGACGTTTGCTCCAATACGTAGTGTGGCGAGTGTTCAGCCCACAGTGCCTGTCACTCTGTCTTCAAGTGACTCGGACTCACTGCAGAAGGAACCCTGGGAGAGGGCGTGTCAGAACATCTTGCAGAACTACATGTCAGGTATGAAACATCCTGCAGAACTGCATGTCAGGTATGAACATCCTGCAGAACTTTATGTCAGGTATGAACATCCTGCAGAACTATATGTCAGGTATGAACATCCTGCAGAACTACATGTCAGGTATGAACATCCTGCAGAACTACATGTCAGGTATGAACATCCTGCAGAACTATATGTCAGGTATGAACATCCTGCAGAACTATATGTCAGGTATGAACATCCTGCAGAACTACATGTCAGGTATGAACATCCTGCAGAACTATATGTCAGGTATGAACATCCTGCAGAACTATATGTCAGGTATGAACATCCTGCAGAACTATATGTCAGGTATGAACATCCTGCAGAACTATATGTCAGGTATGAACATCCTGCAGAACTATATGTCAGGTATGAACATCCTGCAGAACTATATGTCAGGTATGAACATCCTGCAGAACTATATGTCAGGTATGAACATCCTGCAGAACTATATGTCAGGTATGAACATCCTGCAGAACTATATGTCAGGTATGCAGAACTACATTTCAGGTATGAACATCCTGCAGAACTATATGTCAGGTATGCAGAACTACATGTCAGGTAGGCAACACCGAGGAAACCACAGGGAAACAACAAGAGATGTGTTTGTCAGAAACACAATGCCCCCTACTGCGCCGCTTTGAAATAAAATTTCTATTTATCATTTGGCAGGTTTAGAAATTATCTCCCTTTAAAGCTTATTACTTCCCTTGGATTGTGTTTTTTTTACCTATTACCTTTAAGGATGACCATTACCTTTCACCACTGAAAATGTGCAGCTCTATGAGATACACATGCATGCCAAACATCAAGTTGCTATCCTTAATATTGCAAAAGTTATGACCAAACTTTAACCTAGGTTAAAGTTTTGGGACAGAAACACACAATGACAGACAGACAGGCCAAAAACAATATACCGCCTCTTCTTCGAAGAAGGGGGCATAAAAAACAAAGTCCAGAACTTGTAAACTAAAAAGAACAGGAGTTCTTCGGTTGGAGACATATGCCCCCCCCCCCCCAAACAGGGCCTTGACACAGCATTTTTTGCAACAAAACTGACCATAAGTGTTAATCTTACGTATTATGTACAGTATATAAGGCCATCTCTCAATCCTTTGATGACATATCGAACAGAAACCAATTTAACACTTAATGTCACAGTCACCTTGACCTTTGTTTGAACTAGTGACCCCAATTTCAATAGGGGTCATCTACTGTCCAAGGCCAATGCACATGGGAAGTATCAAGCCAATCGGTCAATCAGTTGACGAGTTATAGATCAGAAACAATTTAACACTTAGTGTGACAGTGACCTTGACCTTTGACCTAGTGACCCCAATTTCAGTAGGGGTCATCCACTGTCCAAGACCAATGCACATGTGAAGTATGAAGCCAATCGGTAAATTCCTTGACGATTTATTGATCGGAAACGATTTCACACTTAGTGTGACAGTGACCTTGACCTTTGACCTAGTGACCCCAATTTCAATAGGGGTCATTTACTTCCAAGGCCAATGCACATGTGAAGTATCAAGCCAATCGGTCAATTCATGATGAGTTATTGATCGGAAACGATTTTCACGCTTATTGAGACAGTGACTTTGATCTTTGACCCAAATTTCAATAGGGGTCATCTACTCTCCAAGGCCAATGCACATGAAAGTATCAAGCCAATTGGTCAATCCGTTAACAAGTTATTGATCGGAAAAAAACTGGTCTACCGACAGACAGACCGACTGACCGACCGACATCCAGCAAAACAACATTTCCCCTCTTCTTCGAAGGGGGGCATAATAAGTATAAAATACTGTGAAGTGCACAGTTGAATTAACACTTAAATTTGGCTACTAAACTTGGTTACAACTATACATAGCCACACATATTTACAATTTAAGTCTGTTTTATAAAAATCTAACTTCTTAAAAATATTCAGTTATGTTTTATTTGAAAAGTTTAACTTTGATGTTTACTTCGATCCAGTTATAAGTTTTATTAAGAACAGACAAAACAATTTAAACTACAGTGCATGGCATTTGATATCATATTACAGACAATACAAGTGTGAAGAAATCACAAAGTAAGGCACCTCGTACTGCAAACCTCGAGTAGATACATTCCATGTTGGCTTAGTTACACATTTTTATTATTCACTTTTATTTTTAATGCAATCTGGAAATATTAAGAGCCTAGGCCAATATACTGAACAAGCCGTGTAATCCTGTTAGTTGCAGAGAAGAATTCAGACAAGATGCTGAAGAAGATGCCAGTGGGGACAGTTCTGCCGATGAACCATCTTCTAGGTCACGGTCATGACAACACCTCGGTGAGCAGTCTACCGATATCAGAGTTGGAGGACGACCAACAAGGTACTATAATGTGACAAACTTCTTAAGATGCTTTAAAGCCTTTAAGGAACCAACTGAAATAAATCAAAGTTATTTTCATTAATCTTTGCTTAGGGGCCTGTGAGAAAAGTGTAATGGTGCATGCCTTGCCATCGGAAGGATACAAGCTTTATCCCGACCTTGGGAGCCTTTTTAATGACTTCTCTCAAAAGACAAGAACATGTACTGGTTTTACACAGGAAATAAACTTTACTGATTTTCTCAGCTTCTTCTTATGGTCACAATCCAGCTTGATTAAATAAATAAGTGTTAAATCTCGTATGTTTAAATTTAAATTGAACAACAATTTTGGTAAGTTCTTATTAAATTTATTTCATATCTTTCACCTTTATTTGCCCAGAATCTATTTTAATAAAATTGATAAGTGGTATTATTTTATTAGTTGATCACTGTAGAGTTAATAACACATGCACACCAATGAAATGTTTGCTGTATGTTGGAAAAAACACAAAAGAGAGAATTTCCAACATTTAAGCTTCCAGGTTTCAGTTGCTAAAACATTTATTTATTGAAGCCATCAGTTCAAACAATTCTTTGTGGATTGATTTATTTTCATTAAAAGTTTTTTTTTCTTTTCCGAACGAGTTAATATTTCCATGTAATTAATGATAAATATTACTTTCAATTTGTGAAATTTGAACTTTTCTTTACATTTTTAACTGAACAATTTGTTAAATGTTTTTGTAACTTCGATCAGTGCAATGAATGCTTCGTAGAAGAAACAACAGATTTTTCTTTGGCTTAATTAGGACATGCTAGAGGTAGAGTGGTATCTTTTGGCCCCACAGAAATATTTCTAACAGAAAGTTCGAGCTCGGACACACAAAACTGAAATACTCGCTTAGTTGGTGAGTTGACAGAGTGACCCTTGGCTGCCATGGATATGCATGACTCTGCTTTTGTGAAAGTACAGTGACCAAAAATAACTCACCAGAAATTATCCAGAATTCCTGAAGTCTTAAACAGTTGCTTTTAAACAGCATGTTTGGGCCAGTGACTTGTTCACAGGTTGGGTGTATACTGATGTATCTGAGATGGAAATGTGAAGCAAATACAACAGTTTCCATTAAGTACTTTCTATGAAGCTGTCTTTTTAACATGTCATATATTTAGGTCATCTTCAATGTGAATGTTCTAATGATCAATAGCATGTATGCATTCCACAAAGAGACAATATGACAAATAAATTTGCAAGTGTATTTCTAACATATTGTTTTACATTATTATTGTTGAGTTAGCTTCATGTAAAATGAAGTAATCAGCATTTGTATTTAAAGTTTTAACAATATTTAATACCATGTACTGATTTTCAACGCAGCCAGTAGAAAGAAACGGAATAAAGGTGAAGACAGCTTCAGCATGTTCAATCATGTTAACACAATACATTAACGGTCATATTCTGTAACCAAAGTGCTCTTAATATATCTAAATATAGTCCAGGAACTTTTTCAATATCTGCTCTGACTTTGACACCAATTTCATGTCAGACTGGCATATTGCATGTACAATTTTGTATAACATTCTGTAACAATCACTGACATATAAGTCTTGCTCTGGGAAAATGGGGCTTAATGCATGCTTGTAAAATGTCGTCCAAAATTAGCCTTTGCAGTCGACCCATGCTTATCAGTGACTACACTTTCAGCTTTTATGGTATTTTTGTTTAAAGGACGTCTCCTCTTAGCGAAAATCCAGTTTAAGTGGAACGTGTTGTCCCTGGTTTGCCTGTGTGGACTGCACAGGCTAATTTGGGATGACACTATGCACATGCAATAAGCCCTGTTTTCCCACTAGTATCTGTAAAATGACTGTGCAGTAGTCCCCTTGCCCTCAGGGGTCCTAATGGCTCCTGTACGTTTACATGCACTGACATCACCACTGAATCAACAACATTGAGCTTACCATTATACTTGTACATCATATATGGTGTCGCCATGCTTTGTGCCCTATATGTTCACAAGATGTATAGCAGGCTTCAGACCCGTTATAGGCTTTAACCTCTGTCTTATGAGGAATTAAAATCTGGTTTGTTTTTCTACTCCTGTTACTCTTTAAAAATTCTTTCCAAAAAGACCAGAAACCTGTGGGTTAACCTTTTAAAGCTATACATAAAGCTATATGTAAAGATTGATCACAATAGCAAATTAATCTCTTGCATACTAAGGCAATCACAATAGTAACTTTGCAATTTACGTACCGCTTAGTACATTAGAATGCATAGAACAGTATTTTTGTACAGATTCATTAAAAAAGGGCAATCCTATATATTTGACAATGTGATCAACCATAAAAATGATATTGCTACGAAATGATAACCCTTCGGTCTTAGGAGAGAATACAAACCATGTTTTAATTTAAGTCAAATTATGATTTTCATGCTTCGCCTTACTTGAATTTCTTATGTTTTCTTATTCTAGAGTCCGCAAAAAATGGTAGGAATTGAAAGTTATTGCATAGGACTATTTGGGTTATGTTTTGATGATGCAGTTATTTTAAGTTGCAGTTGCTTGTTATCTCCCTTAGACTAATTGTGTTTCTATTTCTATGGCCTGGTAGTTGGGTTCTTATGATGTTGGTATTTAGCTGTTATTTTGTTGGTATGCTTCCAATAGCAAGATCTAGACGTTGCCTTCAGAGGCACATTGGAACATCGTTCTGGGAATTTGTGCGTAAAGTGACGTCACAGATTAGCCTGTGCAATCTTCACAGGATAATAATGTACAACACTTTCTGTTTAGACTAGATTTTCATTTAGAAGCGACCTCCTTTAAACGATAAATTCCATTAAAGTGGAAAGTTTCGTCCCTGATTATCCTGTGCAGACTGCACAGGCTAAGCTGGGGCACTTTACGCACATGCATTAAGCCCAGTTTTCCCAGATCGAGGCTCAATGGATTATGCATGCTGCCCTTGCCATGTTCTGTATACATCCTTGAGGTTGTTATTTAAGGTACCCTTAGTGTCATAGATAGATACTTTATTAAAGTTCAAATACCCAATTTATCTCCCATGTTTTAGAAATATATAAAGCAAACTTAAGAGATGGATTAAAGCAACCAACTATTCTTTGATCTGTATGATATATCAATATTTGCTTAACTATAAACTATATGTTATCAAGGGTGTAAATTATATATGTGCCGTGTTCTGAGAAAACTGGACAAAATGCATGTGCGTAAAGTGTCATCCCAGATTAGCCTGTGCAGTCCGCACAGGCTAATCCGGGACGACACTGTCCGCCTAAACTGGATTTTCCCTAAGAAGAGACATCATTTAAACGAAAAATTCCATAAAAAACGGAAATTGTCCTCCTTGATTAGCCTGTGCGGACTGCACAGGCTAATCTGGGATGACACTTTACGCACAAGCATTTTGCCCAGTTTTTTCAGAACACGCCACATATTACAAACCGGTATATCTTGTTTATGACATAATCTATGTGGATTAACAAAAATGTCATATAATAATGGTTGTTTTAAATCATTATGTAAGCGTACATGATTTTTATGCCCCCGGTAGGGTGGCATATAGCAGTTGAACTGTAAGTCCGTCCGTCAGTCTGTCCTTCAGTCTGTGCGTCCGTCCGAAAACGTTGGTCATAACTTTTACAATATTAAAGATAGTAACTTGATATTTGGCATGCTTGTGTTTCTCATGAAGCTGCACATTTTGAGTGGTGAAAGATCAAGGGAATCCTTCAAGGTCAAAGGTCAACAAAAAAATGTTAAATGCATGTGTATCTCATGGACCTGCACATTTTGAGTGGTGAAAGGTCAAGGTCATCCTTAAAGGTCAAAGGTCAATTTTTTATTTTTTTCAAAGCGGCACAGTAGGGGGCATTGTGTTTCTGACAAACACATCTCTTGTTTGTTTCATGTTTCATATGTTGTAAAGATTTCAAAATTAACCTATCTTTGCTTGTAACTAGTTGTAAGACCAGCAGATGATAATAAAACTTTCTTGCCTGATAATGCTTTTGGAGATTCATTATACTTCTTGTAATGAAATAATGTACGGTAATATAACTGGTATTTGTTAATATTACTTTATTGCTTATCTAAATATTACCTTCTTCCTTGTTGCTTAATATGTGTTCACATTTATTTAGTTTCATGCATTTTACATTACACCACTGTGTAAACAACTGCAAGGCTGATATTCTTATTTGTATTGATTATTACACAAAATATACAATTCTGCTGAAACCTGTTTGATATGCATCATACGTTATTGCATGCAACATGGAAGTAGGGAAACATATGGCATGAAATGCATAGTACTCTGTTTATTGTACATTAACCCTTTGCATGCTGGGAAATTTGTCGTCTGCTAAAATGTTGTCTGCTAAATTTCTAAAATTAGCATTTTCTTCGATTTTTTTCAAAGAATACTATCAGAATAGCAAACAGTTTGGATCCTGATGAGACGCCACGTTCTGTGGCGTCTCATCTGGATCCAAACTGTTTGCAAAGGCCTTCAAAATATGGTTCCAGCGCTCAAAGGGTTATATATATTATATAGAACAGGAGACTTGTATTGTCATGAATATTTTTAAGGATCAACAAGCAGCTTTTCTGAGAAATCCACAGCAACAGATCTGTCAGTAGTGATATTGTAACAGGCTTGTTTCTAATTTTCAATAAGTCTTTGTATGAATAAACAGCAACAACACATTTGACTTATTGCTTAATATGGATGATGACTAAGTTGAGATTGAAATAAGCAGTTATGCAAAATGTAGTTCCTGTATCTCTAATTGATATGAGCTTCGTTCTGGGTAAACAGAGTCTTAACCCTTTGCATGCTGGGAAATTTGTCGTCTGCTAAAATGTTGTCTGCTAAATTTCTAAAATTAGCATTTTCTTCGATTGTTTTCCAAAAAATACTATCAGAATAGCAAACAGTTTGGATCCTGATTAGACGCCACGTTCTGTGGCGTCTCATCTGGATCCAAACTGTTTGCAAAAACCTTCAAAATCCGGTTCCAGCACTCAAAGGGTTAATGCATGTACTCAAAGTTGCATCCCAGATTAATCAGGGACGACACTTTCTGCCTCAACTGGATTTTCTCAAAAAGACTTCCTTTAGATGAAAAATTCCAGAAAAGAGTAAACTGCACAGGCTTATCGGGGACGACACTTGATGCACATGCATTAAACCCTGATTTCCCAGAGCAAGACTCTTATAATTACTTATATGTATAACAAGGAGGCATTGACCTGACACTTTATATTGACAAATATATACTTACTTGAATGAAGTATAACCTACATGTATGTTCTCAATATCCAGCTTTGTTTGTGCGCATTCCTAAGTGTTATGATTGCACAGAAATGTTTGAAAGCTAGCTTTATGTCAATTATAACTTAATTTAAATACTAAAAATCATATATTCATCATAACAGATTTGTCATATATTCATGCATAAATGTCAAAGTATTCGTTTTTTTGTCTGAATTATAAAGTTATTACTCTTGTCAGCGATAATGAAGCTACACACTGCATACTGACCTCTCTATTTCTGGGTATTTCCAGGCTATCACTGGGACACATCTGACTGGGCCCCAGAGAAGTCTCTACCCAACATCAGTGAGCTACCCGCGGGAGAGTGCCTGGATTCTCCTGGGTCTGCAAGCCCACATAGCAACGAATCCAACATGAATGTTTATGTTACCAGAAACAGTGGCCACTACATGACTGACGGGGAACTTATTGAGTCAGAATATGTCGGGGATTCAGAATTCACGGAAACTGATACCGAAAATATTTCTGACATACCAAACTATGAGGAACTTTTAGCTGAGCAGAGTCGACTATTGGATGGGTACGAGAATAGGAATATTAACGTTCACATCCATCCAAACTATTATCTGCCCCTGAACTCGAGTTTTACAAGCACACACAGCGAAGAGGAAGCTCCCAGGGAAGAACTCTGGCCTCCCCCACCCGCCTATGCTGTGAATGGTCTCGACAGCACTGCAAGTGACTCCAGCCACGCGTCCAGCTCAGAAGACGACAACGATTCTGTCCTACACTACGGCTTCCCTGTAAACCAGAACAATATCAACCGCTTGTCAATGATCACAACCGACAGTGAGTTTGATCATCGTCGTCTGTCTGCTGCGTTCACGACGGACAGTGATTTCAATGATGGTGATGACAACCATGGCGAGGTTGTGGACGATATGTCTGATATATCTGGTCTGTGTGAGCTTGAAGACAGTGAGGCAAACATTAGCGATGATGAAAACACGCCCCTTCAGACAGACAAACGGATAACAGAAGTTTAGACTGATACTGTTCGACTTCTTTTGTAAGAATATCAATTATATTTTCATAGAATTGGGGTGAATATTGATTCTTGGGAACAAATGACTACAATCGTTGCTTTTTTGACAAACCAATCATCTACTTAGCATATCATTTCAGCATTTTCCTGGTACATAGCTTGCATACTGGTATGGTATGGAATAGAGTGTCATTGCTAAACTGTATTGGGAAAGGTTTGAATTATGTACTCATTTATTATTAAAACTAAAGTATATCTGAATACCTTGATCAATTCAATATAAAATGGAAATTCTTGGTATGAATATAAGGGCTTCAATTATACTATAAGTATTAGGGCTTAGCTTTTTAAAATGTGATGTTCATTGAAGTATGAACGTTTCTGTCATGTGGTGCTTTTTATTGTGACCAGTATGGCGATATTTTATGATAGATTCATCTACAACATCACTTTCATTTATTCATTGAAAATTCAAAAAAGTACTTTTGTAATATATGACTTTGTTTTAGCATGTTTTAAAGGTGTTTTTGTATTGTTGCAGTTTTTTTTCCCCCCTTCTTCGAAGAAGAGGGGGTATATTGATTTTGGCCTGTCTGTCTGTCTGTTTGTCTGTCTGTCTGTCATTCTGTCCCAAAACTTTAACCTTGGTCATAACTTTTGCAATATTGAAGATAGCACCTTGATATTTGGCATGCATGTGTACCTCATGGACCTGCACATTTTGAGTGGAAAAAGGTGAAGGTCATCCTTCAAGGTCAAAGGTCAAATATATGGGTCAAAACCGCTCAAAGGGGGCATAGTGTTTCTCAAACACATCACTTGTTTGTTGATGTTGTGTGTTGTTATAACCTGGTTACAGTCAATCAACACAGGATCTACATGATCCTGTAGGAAGTTGAGCCTAACACAGTAATGTTGTGATTCTCTTTGGTTACAGTCAATCAACCCAGGATCTACATGATCCTGTAGGAAGTTGTGCCTAACACAGTAGTGTTGTGATTCTCTTTGGTTACAGTCAATCATCCCAGGATCTACATGATCCTGTAGGAAGTTGTGCCTAACACAGTAATGTGGTGATTCTCGTTGACTTGGATGTCATATGTCATCCCAAACATGTTTTTCCCTCTAATAAATTTACCCGTCAGACACTGGCCCTTCTGATATGTAGTAAAATATATTCTGATAAACTTTAAACCTGCTTCATGCCATATAATGTAAAGTTATCATCAAGAAATATAAAATATAGTGGACCAATGTATCCATATCAGTTTACTAGGGGAAAATTCTTTGACATTTTGAATTAGGTACCAATAACAACAATATTGTGCTTGCTACCGAAAAACCTGATTGCTGTTAATACCCTTAGTATTTATTTGTAAGTAATTTAAGGTATCTATCTATCTGTAAGGTATTGATCCCTGGGCTTTTCGATTCAATAAATTTATCTGGTGTTGTAAGGTAGCCTGGGATATCGTGTAATAAAAAATTATAATAACATGACTTGTATATTGGTTACGTGTAGCCTTTTCCTTTCTCACATGCCATTAGGTCGCTTTTAAAAATAAGTTGATAACAAGTTAAAATGAATTTTTAAGTTAAGATTCTGATGACAGTCACAAGGGTTGTGGATTAATGAGGATCTAAATTTGTCTGACAAGAAACAAAAGTCTTTCAATACAGCTCAATGTGAATGCCTCTTCATGTAAGATAGATGTGAGTGGGATGAGGAACATTGGCAGTGAAGTGTAACCTCTAATTTAAAGTTTCTGTTCTTGATTTTCACAAACACTCTGACCTCAGATTACACATTTGTGTTGTTTTGAAACAAAAGTGCTTCCGATATATTGTCTTATTAATGTTGACATTTTGTGTTTGGCTGTACTGACATACCTGTTGGCATTTTTCACATGTATGTTTTTACTTTGAAATATGCATTTCAGCATGTTTTTATAATTACACAAAATGCATTGGAGGAATCATGATTATTTCATATTACCCTAATAATTCTCTTTATTTTCTATTCCGTTGTATTGAAATTGTCATGTGGAACATGAAATGTTTTTCAATAAAAATGTTCATTCCTGGAAGTTTGCCTTCAATATAATCATTTGTACAATTATGTTTACATGCATCTACCACATTTATCAGATCAGATCCAATGTATTCATATCTAAAACAAGGACTTTCTATTGGTTGTGATTGTTTGAGCTTATTGTGAAAGAAACTTTCCTTCTCTATGTGACACTGAATACATTTAATAATTTATTGTATATATTTTATAAATGTAAATAAGATTCATCATGAATTAAGAATTGTAAAACAATTATACTTTAATTTATATTTGGGACTTTAAACTTTTAAATGTTGATGTTTTAAACTGTCTGTTAATTATAGTGTGTTTTTGGCACCATTGATTTAAAACTTATTAATTAACAATACATGTGTATTGCTAAAAAGGTATAGTTAAACATGTGTGCATTAAAAGAATTATTTTGTGATGTGTCCATGCAAAATATTTAAGTTCACCGCAAGTATAAAAATTATAATTGTAAATTGGGCAGTTTTCTTTTGTAATAGCTTTCTAGATCTGATATAAAGTTTTTGTTAGAATTTTGCATTTGTAGTTTTAATTATAGTTTGTACATGTTCTGATATGTTGTTTTGTTAATTATTCTTTAATTGTGTTTTCCATATTGCAGCTGTATGCAGCTTTCACTCTATTAATTTTATCAAAAGTATGATGTAATAATAGTTCTAATAGTGAAGGAATTATTTCACTATTTGCATTAATATTAAGCAAATGGAAGGAGTGTTTTCGCTTCGTTTTAGAAGTGCATGTTAATGTTTAGTTTGAAATAAACAGGTGTGAATTATAACACATATTTTTACCCACTTTGTACAGTTGCAATTGGGAAAACATGATAAAATGTTGTTAAGAATATCGTTTATAAATATATAAAACTATAACAATGTTTTGATGCAAAACAAAATAAAAAAACAAATACTTATGGGTTTGTTCTTCACATAAATCAATTCTATTGGCAACCCATGTGCATACAGTTGAACACTGCTATTTCAAACATTGTTTATGTTTATTCGAATTAATCGCTATTTTGAATTTTTCCCGGTCCAGATTGTTTTTCCTTTTTTATTTGAGGAAATTTTAGAAGAGACGTATAACAACATTTGGCGACTATTTCTTGATTTTAAGCAGAAATAAAAATAGTCCAAAGCGTTCGACATGAACTAAAATATATCAATATTTAGATGTGTTGAAGTATTTACAGGTCTATTACATTTATTCGTGGGTTTTGGCTGTTAATCTTAAGTGCTTTTTCACGAGTCACCTTCCCATTTTTGTTCTAAGAAGACAATAATAGCACAGGCGTAAGGGTTTTAGAAGAGAGTGACTTTCTATGGTTTACATTTGACATTGGCATTTGTTAAAGATTCGGAACCATATTCCATGATACACGTACTTTTAAATGTATTGTTTCGTGGCAAATTAAGTTGGACATTGTTTCATAGTGTCAAAATGGATACACAATTGATCAAAAAGATAAAACATTGATTACCACCAAGTAACACTGTCTTGTTTCATGCGTCAGATTTGGATAGGTTTGATTCACAACGCCTCTCGGAACCCCGTCCTTTTTGTGTACACCCCTGACACCATGACACGTTTGTTTTATTTTTTCTCTTTCAATTTCATACTTTGGATACCCTTTGTATTATATCTTCGTTATTAAATATATTATTATCAGAAATTTTGCAACTTGTTATAAGTCATGCGGCGGTCTTGCATTTCTTATTATTAAACAAAGTCGCCGCAGACGGCCACAAATATGATCGGAACGCAGTCCAGTCCATCTAGCCCAAAAAAAAGGCTTAACCTCAAAGACATTGCAAAAGAAAGTATGATGACTAATTTTAAACTTCAACCATCAATCTTACATATAAAAAGTCTAGAAGAATCTAATATTAAAGGGGAAAACTAACAATTCAGTTGGATTTAGTGTCTGCTGAGGGGAAAATTAAAATTTCGTATTCAAAACTGCAATTGTAGGTTTCTTGTGTTTTGAATTAATTACCTAAACAATAATTATGTATTATTAAGTTTATTAAGAACACTCAAAATTGACAAATTATTAGTTATTGACCAAACAATAGTAAAAAAGTGGGTGGGATATTTCTGTTTCTACAAATTAGACAATGCCCGGGGACGTAAACAGAAATGTGTATTTTTTTTCCAAATGAATCTCTATGGTGTGGACAAATAATTGTATGCTTTTACTTTATTTTGCTTATATAAATATGTGTTAAATCATTGCTTTAACTCATTTTTACCTGCTGCAAATGTTGACAGACGATTTATTTAATTAAAAAAGCAAATATCTGCCTTTTGTGGGCATGAACTGTAAGTCTAGTGTCCATATAGCACCCGAAAACATTGTTACAAAAGCAATTTCTTATTTTGTAACAATGATTTTGAATGTCTGCTTCAAGTCATTATTGTTTGCAGGGACGTATAAGGTAAATCAAGTGACACAAATATTTGTTAAAAAAATGTAATAAAGACATTTTATAAGCATTTCCAATTTAAGATCAATCGTTTTCAATTTTACCTTATTTGGGGTGGAAAGAAATGAGATACACCATTACCCAAAACAAAACCCCAGTCTTTTTAATTTACAAGTCAGTGCAGTTCATGCAGTCTAACTTGGAATATTGTTACATTCCTGGATGTATTGTCCGTTTGAAAGGTATCATCCTATTTTATAGTGTACAACACAGTAACTAAATATTAAATGACCCCAAATGACTGAAAATAATCTACATGTATCTACACGAACACAGTGCAATATACACCCAATAAATTATTTACAAGAACACAGCACAAAAGCGTAAACACGAATGTACGATCAACCATATAAAAATGACTTTGAACACCATAGATCCAAACTAAGCCAATAGACCTACCGGGTAGTCCTCAGAGAAATTGTATATGCTTTTCAGGTCATTCTTGAACATGGCCAAATTGTTTGGCATGTTTAATTCAAAACTGATCCAGAGTTGAAACATTAGAGACAATGATTGAGTTATGTAGTATGCATGTCTTTAAACCAATCCTTTTTCGAATCTGAACCAGATTTTGTGCATATGAATTTTGTGCTGTTCGAACAACTTGTACCCTTACATTCACCGCAAGCAGTGGAGCATTCAAGTCAATTTTTCCTGCAAGTGCACCTTTTTGAGTCACAATTCTGCTTACATTTACACCTGATCGGTGATCATGTTCAAAAGTTTTTCAGGAGCAGCCTGGATATTTGTCTTAATAGACACGAGAGTGCCCTGTACTTTTGCACCATTACCCAAAACAAAACTCCAGTCTGGGCAAAGTGTTGATTCCTTACGAATCCACTCCTGCACCTGGTAAAATGTCCGCATACTGTCAGATTGGAAATTATTACAAATACCCTCAAACTTTAAATAATAATAATATAGAGCCAGTTTTGTGTTTTCTAGCTAAAGTTAAATTATGAAAGATTTTACGGCAAAGTTAAATTATGAAAGATTTAACTGCCGAATAGGCTTCCGTAGTTTTTTTTTTTTTTTTTNAAAAAAAATTTTTTTTTTTTTTTTTTTTTTTTAGTTTTTCTAAGAATTCTCGCCATAGCTACAAATCGATTTTTCAATAGAGAATAGCTTTATCAATCAAACGTAGAATACAATTGCATGTGAAGAAGTATGAACATAACACAACATAAATCATTGAAGGTGTTGTTTTGAGACGAAACATGCTTCTTTTCAACTTTTTTTTATCAAAGTTGAAACACGAAAACACATTACGTTTTTCAATTACGGACATTCTGCAAATTTGAAAAATGTATGCTCTAAAATATAAATTATTTAAGAAAAATAGATTGCTTTACTTACCTTTCTCATTCGCATTTGTCCATTATATTCAATTTTATGGCTGTTAGTGATAAGAAATTATTGAAAACCACGGCGTATCGATTAACTGCAGACGATGCAATTCGTTTGTATATCTACGGTGGTCGAGACGGGTCACACAATTTCTTTTACAATTATTAAATAAAAGATGCCGTACAAACACGTTACTTTTGTTTCTTAAAATGTCTTAATGTTTCGACCATAGCCTTCATCAGTAGTATCAATATTAGCAAAAACATAGGAAGTGACGTCACGTCATACAATAACGTAACGTCGATTGGCGGAAAAATATATAGCGGATATTTGTTGGATTCGGTGGAATATCGATTTTATTTCACGAGTGATCATAGAAAATAATATTTTCACGAGTGGCGCAGCCACACGAGTGGCGCAGCCACAAGTGAAAATATATTGTTTCTGTGATCACGAGTGAATTAAAATCGATATTCCAACGAATCCAACAAATTTTCTTTTTATTTTATGCTTTTTTTCACCGTTTATTTACATTGTAAAGAGTTTCACCGGAGAATTTCGCTTCAATAATGACGTCATTTCGTCCAAAAATGACGTCATTTCGTAAAAAATACCAGTTTTAAATACCATTTGTGTTTCACTGATATTTCTCTATAAACCACCGGAAAGCATGTAATGAATATAATAATTATATAAAGAAGTGAAACTCCAGAAGCGGCAGCAGTATTGCACTTCTATCATACACACCTTCGTGGTCCTTTATTTTTGGCAATGAACCAATTGCCAAAATGGTACTGTACGGCACAAAACGAAACAACATATACACATTTATCACATGCCATACCCTGTTTCCCATGTAATATAACCATTACATATATTTTTATATTACACATGTGTAATATACTTTTTAAGCGTTTTCATTGGCTTAGTTTTCGTTTATTGACCAATCGCATTTTGTTATTCTGCTGAAATGACGTTGCAACGTCAAATGACGTCACGAAATGTAAACAACATTCGGGATTTATCATTATATTCGCGTAAATATTTATTTAATTTGCTCATTTAAAAGCATGTGATAAAAAAAAGATCTGACACTCGTTGTCAAATCATACACTCATGCCAGATCCTAAATATATAGTAGAATACAGCTGGGGTCACCGCCTTGGAACGGTCAATGCTAAGCACTAGTTTAAACCGGTTATTGAGCGCTCAACCTCACACTTGGCCCAGCAATATTCATGAAACATGTGAGTGTAAATAAAACCTAATCTCATAGCATTGCAACTCAAATTAAAAAGAAATAAAAGGGAATTAAAACGCATTCAATTTAATTACTCAATGGTAGGAAGGAGAACAGAGTTACAACTTTTTGAGACACGATGAAATGAAATTACGAACATGCATCATATTATACAACATAATTATATAACACATACTATTACACACTACACATAATATAACGATGGATCAGTGTTGATACAACAGCCGATTAGTAATAATATACTTTATAAATAAAAATGTGTAGCAGCATGTGAAATGGGATTTCTTGAATAGTTCCTGATATCAAATCTATATGACTATTCATTCTGCGGGATACAGTACATTCTGCTTAGTTTATCGACGTATTGTTTATAACAATTTTTACATACAGACAGACAGACAGTTCATATAAGATAACATTTCGTGGAGTACACTAAATTTTATAGCGTAAATCATAGGATAAACCAGTAACACTACTATTGAAATTTGAACTGGTGTTAATATTATTGCAATGTGTAGGCCCTACATCTTCGTCAGCTACATTTACCAGCTAAATGTGTTTGATTACTGTTAAAAGACACTGAACATCTTACAAGACTGTTACGTATATTCCTTATCGTTTATATGCCAAAATAGATTTAAATGAATACAAGAACTTTACACTTTCCTTCTCTGATAATCTTCACAATTCCAGTATGTGTGTACAATTTAGGCAATATTAAGAAGTGATGCGTGTTAAAACATACAGTAAATGGTATTTTCTATGTATATTCAACCAGGTTTTCCGAAGGAAAAAACTGGTTATTAGATTGGCGAATGCGGGCGGGCTGGCGGGCGGAACAAGCTTGTCCGGGCCATAACTATGTCGTTCATTGTCAGATTTAAAAATCATTTGGCACATTTGTTCACCATCATTGGACGGTGTGTCGCGCGAAATAATTACGTCGATATCTCCAAGGTCAAGGTCACACTTTGAGAAAACAGATTGAATTTGATTGAATTTGACACAAGGGGGATAACTATAGACAATCAGTAACAATCCACATTGTTAGTTGCTTCCCTTTATCAGACTTTTTTTTCAAATTGAAAACCTGGTTTTGTGACAATTTTGTCCCTTGTTTACAACTTGGATTACCCACATGGATTTTTCTAGACTTGTTATATGATTAATATAATTGACAAAAGTGTAGTCTTTATATTCTCTCTCTGTTGCTCAGGACAGGTCCTTTTGTACTTCGTTGATCCTTGTCTGCAAATGTACCGGGGCTAGGACGAAGAAGAGCCGCTGTTTTCCTCTTCCATTTCGGTTAACACTTTGGTAAGTATAAAAAAAACTCGTTTATGCCAACTAGATATCATTTTGGAACCCCGACACGTAAATACGTTTTATTTAAACATTACGTGTTTATTTGTCGAACTTACTATATATATCAGGCTCTATCAGGCATTGTGTGCGCGACTTAAATGATTTGACATCAAACACCATACGGATTATCATATGAGCCTCGTTCTGGGAATACTAGGCTTAATGCATGTGCGTAAAAGGTCGTCCCAGATTAGCTTGTGCAGCCCGCAAGGGCTAATCAAGGACGACACTGGCCGCTTTTTTATTGAATTTTCGTTTATAGGTGGTCTCTTCAAGACTAAAATCCAATGTGTGCGGAAAGTGTTGTCGCTGATTAGCCTGTGCGAACTGAACAGGCTAATCTGGTACGATACGTTAGCATATGCATAACGCCTAGTTTTTTTTCCAGTGTAAGAAACATTCTATTCAACGGACATAACTGCAGGGCTTTAACTTTTAAAATCTGGTAGTCTGAACTTCCTTGTCTCTGATATGGAACTTTTGCTGATAATATTTGGCAGTTTTGGCAATATGCGACACAAATCCGGAGGTTATCAGAATTGAAATAAAACCAAAAAAAAGCACCGCAGAGCGGGTGCCAACGCTCGGCTGTGGGTGCAGTTTTGAATTAAAAGAAGAGAAAAAAAGAACTTTGACCTTGAAGGATGACCTTGACCTTTCACCACTCAAAACGTGCAGCTCCATGAGATACACATGCATGCCAAATATCAAGTTGCTATCTTCAATATTGCAAAAGTTATGGCCAATGTTTAAGTTTTGGGACGACGCGGACGGCGGACGCGGACGGCGGACGGCGGAAGGACGAGTTGGCTATGACAATACCTCGGGTTTTCTTCGAAAACAGCCGAGCTAAAAAATCTCCAAATTTTTTCTTCTTACTTGTTTAGCCAAAGTGGTGGAACTGCCGTGATTTCTATTTTAGTGGTCCTGGAAATTCAATAGCTGCAATACTGGAAGTTCGTTGACAAAACTGCGAGTAAATGACCCCCAACTTCCATTAATGCAAGCCCTGAGATATATAGGTTTGGAATGCGAAGCAACGCCATTTTTAGATTATTATTTTTTTTTTTTTTTAATTTGTTATAGATCAAACTGTCTGTTTTACCATTATAATTTGTTTTATTTATTTGAAAATGAAACTATTATTTCTGTGAATCTGTTGATGCATTTTTGTTAATACGATACTCCAAAGATCTATCAATAATATGTATATTTATAGATCTTTGAATACGAGTTCGTGACAGCAGCCACTTAGATTTATGCGTTTATTTTCTACGAAAAAAAAGCACCAGACAATTTATCTTGCATGTGCAATTCTCTTGCCATAGCTATATCACAAACACAATAAAATAATATTCATCTGTATTAAACTAATATATTACTGTCGATAAAGCGCGAAAATAATTTCTGGGAAATTAGTGTTTTGTAACCAGTGTCACCCGTGTTTACACCTGATGTAAGCACCGCCCATTGCGGTTATTAATATCTTCTTTCGGTTTGTCAACTATGCTTTAAAATAAGATATTATGAATTAATAAATTAATGAATTTTATTTGTATGTGTTTATATATTTATTCAGGATGCATCATGGTTTTAAAAATATACTTATGGAATTAAATCATGTTTATTTGGGAACTACTTTGTGTCGTTCACCGGAGTTATTCGGCTTCGGTGTACACATTGGATATTGGAGACTTCCATTCATGTGTGTGAGTGCAGTGATAATGGAAGGTTACTGTTATTAGTTCGCGGAATGATTATACAATTGGAGTACTTATGGATATAATTCATTGCATGGTACGGAGTCATTATATATCGTGCATGTATTTTTTTGACAATTCTATGCATGTGTGGATTTGTCACCTGTGCCAATTAGTGTCAGAGGACACACGGGTTAAAGGGACTGTCCACTAGATTTTGGCATGTATTGAAGCTTGTCATTAAATGCTTTAAATGCTTTAAATGCTTTATATTGATAAATTTAAAAGCAATCCTCGTAGGTTCCCAAAATATTGTTTCGCGTCGCGCGACGCTTTATCTAGTGGACAGTCCCTTTAACTTAAGAAAGAAAGTCATTCACTTAAAAGTTAAACTTAACGATAAACGAGTTCATATTTGAAATATCAAAGTTTATGATTGTTAGCTAGCAAGCCTAGCATTATCGAGTAAAACAGTAAAAACAAAAATGAACACACAAATATTATATAGATCTACCTGTATTGTTTATATCATTGTAAAGCTTACATTTAAGCGATAAACTTTTAGTTGTACAGTGCAATAATCACAAAACCGCTTCTTTTCACAAAGTCAATGTCAATGAAAATTATGTTTTGCGGCATACTGGAAGTTTACTTAAAGTCTTTCCAGATTTAATAGATAAAAACAACACTGTATATATTATCAGTATAGATAATCTGACATTTAATTTATGGGAAAATTTTAGCATCCATAATGTAATGAAATGATTTTGTGGTTTTAATGATCGTAATTTCTAGCCAGGGGTGTCATTAAAGAAGTGTGTCAATCACATCAGATAGGTGACATTATTTTCATTGACACATCAGTATACAATATGGGTTAAAATAATGCACAATAAGATACAACAGACTGTAAAGACCTTATTTAACTGTTTTATAGCAGTTGCTTTCACTGTGAATACATGTTTCAACGTTAAAAGTTCTGTTAAATGGACTTGTTGATAGTGAAGAGAAATGACAATTTTTAAGATAATGGTCATAAATTAAATAAATGAGTGTATACATGTGTGATGTTCATACAAGCAAAATAACACTCTTAATTAACCAAGAAAAATATGATCTGGAATTCACTTGTTCTGCTTCATTCAGCAGGACAAAATTCTGCTTTGAGTTTGATTTGTTTGTTTCTCATGGTTTTGTCAATTTATTCAAGTTTCAAAGCAATATTGTTATTTTTTCAACTTGGTTCTTCGTTTACGGACTCATAATCAACATAAAATTGTTGACTTAAATATTAAAATATCTAAAAAAGCATTGTTTCAAAGTTTATTGGCAATTTGGTGTGCTGGCATACAAAGGTTCAAACGAATGTGGTTTGCAAAATTTTAAAGAAAAACACCATTATTATTATTACTAACATGTTGAAGGGCATGCCAAGGTAGCTAAGAAGTCCAGCCCATGTAGTCTATCATTGTTTGTGGTCTGAAGTACATGTTAAACCTGTGTTCAGTGTTCACTGGCATTTATAAATGTGCTTGTTTAATGTTCCTGTCGACAATGACCTTGAAACAATTTGTTGTTAAATGCTAAATACTAATTAAATAAGAACATATAATTTATGTTTTAGGTCAAAACAGAATGCTGTATTAGTAATCATAAGGAGATACAAGCTTGTAAGTTGCATATGTGTTCATGATAAGAATAATATATTGAAACTTGTAAAGGGACATGCCTACAATTTCTCTGGCTGATAACAATTGTCACCACGCACCATTCACCACCATTTTGATTCATGTCTGAGGTAAACAGGGAATGATACACAATGGCAATGAAGTAAAAATGGACGTGGTTTTTGCAGTCAGCTGTCATGCTTAAAGTTAAATTTACATTAAGGATTTAGAACTGTAATGCAACATTTTTAATTTATGTTCTTTCTTTGAATATTTATTTCCTATTGCTATAGTATTCTGCATCCAAAACCAAAAAGTTTAAGAAAAAAGTAAGCCAAAGTTTAAGAAAAATGTACTGAACAATTTGGGGTTAAAAATATAATTATAAGCACACAAGTGTTGTTATATCTCCATGGAAACCCACACAAAAATCCGATTTCCAGTGCTAAGTCATTTTTTTTTAGAATTAAATAAAGAGCAGATGGAAAATATAAGCTTGTATATTAAGCTTTGAACATAGAAGTTTTCTATGATTCATCACTGATTGAATAATAAAGAATACATGTATATTAGTTCAACAGTTCAACTGCACTCATTTTAAGTTTCAGCTTTACCTATGTTTGCCCTTAATGAATATGCCATATAACCATTCTCCAGTTGAGAATTTCAGATGTTGGATAAACTGGTGAAACATAGTCTATAGTTGCCTATCATTTCCATACAATATTACATTATAATTTATATTGTATGCAAGAAAAACTGCCACTGAATCTCAGTTTACAGTATACCAGTACAAATAGCTTCCATTTCAACACTTCACTTTTATAATAATAATCAGAGTTACACCTAGACATCTATATGCTGCAAAGTTATGCAATCTTTATGTGCGCAGACAGTTTAAGGGTATTGGTAATCATCAAAACTCCCATCCATAGGGCACAATGGCTGTGCAGTCAATAAACCTCAAAGTCCCTTCAAACCCCAACCTAATTATGGGCCATTACATAACATTGTGGCACAGTGATCTACAGTGACTATGAGAGAGATCAGATAATGGAATGTGTCTTGCTGTCATCGACTATGTGTCCTTAATTATAATGGTCATTGGTGGTGTTATGGGTTTATTCGATTCAATTATCTTGGGTACTATTTTACAGGATGCTTTTATCTTCTTTAATTATGTTCAGTGGTTTTGATGCACTGTGATTTTGCAGGCAGTTGGTGGTGTCTGTATGGATTAAGTATCACTGTTTCATATAAAAGAAGGTGTTAAGTATAATTTGTATCAATTTAATTGAAGTACCGGTACTTGTGTGTATTGTTGTGAGAATTCAACGGTTGTCATAGTATCTCATTTAACATGTGTAGTTTTTATGCCCCCAGTAGGGTGGCATATAGCCGTTGAACTGTCAGTCTCTCTGTCCGTCCGTCCGAAAACTTTAATGTTGGCCATAACTTTTGCAATATTGAAGATAGCAACTTGATATTTGATATTTGGCATGCATGTGTATCTCATGGAGCTGC
>VMBQ01005928.1:0-62640 GCA_007657795.1 Dreissena rostriformis | reverse complement strand
CGCCGACAACTACCCGTCCTCATTATAGCTTACTACAATATATTTGTAAAAGAAAATTGACTCTGGGATATATTTCCCTATTATTATTTTTGTTAATATTTTCTATATATGGTGATATGGTGGCCATCTTTAATATTTCGGCCATTTTGATAAAAAGAACTGGTTCCTTTCATTGTTGAGATATTTACATCTATATCTCACTTTCTGCCAAATTTCGTGCTTTTCCCACAAATGACATGATTATAACACCATATGGCTGGACTACTTGCGACTTCACGCGGTTTACTTATATCGGGCCGTTTCGATTTTCGTTGCCGCTTTCCGCGCTTCGATGGTGAATCAAACGCATGATTTCTGTAAACAAAGAAATATACACCCAAACATAATACATTAATGCAGCCATCTCCTAAAAATCAAAGTAAAATGTAAATAAATCTAGCAGTTAATTGGAATTAAAATATACGACAGGTGGTACTAGTGAGATCATAAGCTTTTCTTATAAGAAATAATACGCGTAACAAATATCTGCGTTTAATGATTACGTTTTTTGTCTCCCACTTTCTAGAAACCTATTTACGCATGTCGTTATGAATATCTTTCAGTTACAAGCACATGGCTGGAAATTGCAGCCATACCGGTAGTTCAAAATTCGTCACCAATTTCAAGTACTATATTAAACGTTTAACATACGATGTTTACATGTTGTTTATAAAACATGCTGAAAAGCACGTACTAATCTGTATATGTATCAATCGATTTCGTGTATTATCCAGTGTTGTGTTTCCGAAATTTATCCGGTGCCAGTATTTCATGGTTTCGTGTGTTATCCGGTGCCCGTGAAATCAATATGCGACCCTTTTTAAACGCAAATACTCGCGTTTTTGAAGTTGCCAGTAATTTCCTACAATTTTATTATAATTCCGAATGATTATTACAACAATGTAAAGTAGTTGTATTATATGTTTTTTTTCTTTCCAGTTACAAAAAAGCAAGTATTTTAAACTATTTCATGACTATGGTTGGTATAGTTAATTTGTTTTCGTTCGTTTTGATAACATGTTTTATTTTCATAACGAATAACAAATTTTGAAGTAAACTATTAGCCGAAACACCATAATATTCCGTAAGCAATAGTTTTTGGCATTTTAACGCGGTTTTGTGGCCAATTTCACTTCCAATACTAGGCGCATCCTGCATTTCACCTTGTTTATGTTCGGATATGTTCGGATATGATCCGTTGCCGTTTCGCGTAATATCAGGAAAAGTAGAAATGTTTCCAGTATTATCCGTATTGGTTAGGCACCGTGAGTATACAAGTTCCAGTATTATCCGTTTTGGTTAGGCACCGTGAGTATACAACATTAATTTACTCAAAGTGTAAAACGTCTTACGGCAAATTAATCTTTTTTGTTTTTGTTTTATTGAGCATGTTATCTACTGAACATTGAACATTATGATGCTGCTAAAGGCAATTCGAAAGGCGATAGACGACAATGCGACAGTACGATGACGACAATGCGACAGTGCGACAATACGATGGCGACAGTGCGATAGTACGATGGCGAAAATGCGATAATACGATGACGACAGTACGATAACGCGATAGTACGATGGTGACATCGTACTATCGCGTTGTCGTACTGTCGTCATCGTATTATCGCATTGTCGCCATTGTATTATTGCTTTGTCGCCATCGTACTATCGCACTATCGCATTGTCGCCCTCTGGATTTTAATGTGTAACCACGATGGATCTAACGGTTTTCCATAATTTTCACTGTTTGTTTTCTGGCGTATTGTTTCAATCATTATTAGAATTGCCGAACTAATGTAAGTCTTTAGTCAATTACCTCAAGATTCTTTGGGCGAGTGGATGGCTCTTTTCTATTGCGATAAATTATACTTAAATGAACGATTGTTTGTCTGCTTGAACGTATTACTATTTTGTGTCTGTTCAAGATACCTTGTGGTGAGATTTCATATTTATGTCTTCCAAATGCTGCGGGTATTTACTGTAATAAACTGACCTAAATTGGTACAACATATTCGTATGTTCATTGTTTTTATTTCATCTTATGCTTTTGAATCTTGTGGCTTGTGTTTCCCTAGCATTACAGGAATAAAACGTAGCTATCAACCTGTGTGATATGAATCTCGCTCTGCAAAAACGGGGCTTAATGCATGTGCGCAAAATGGCGTCCCAGATTAGCCTGTGCAGTCCGCACAGTCCAATCTGGGAAGACACTTTCAAATTGATTATATTTGTTGTTTTAAAGGAAGTCTCTTCTTAGCGAAAATCAGGTCAATGCTCTTATGCTTTTATTATCATTATACTATTAAATACGACTGGTGATTGTATGGTTTGTTGTATAGATCGTTGTATCAAGAATTTATAAGAATCAGGGAACTATACAAAAAATTGTTTGTATAGGTCCCTGTGAGAATACATATGTTTCTTCGGAAAGTGTCATATTCTTTAATAATTGTAAAATTGTATTAGTTTTTTTACAAAGATATACCACCTTTCAGTGTTAACACAATACAACAGTTTTTAAATCGAGTTTATAATAATATCATTATACATATCGTTACTATAAATAGTAACAAATAGACGTCACGAGCAGGCCGTTATTCGTATCCGCAAAGCCAATATGATCATATCTGCCCTCGGACCGTAATATCGGCAGCGGGCCGATAATAGACGTTCGGCTAAGCTCTATCGTATGTTATTGTCCTAATGTTTTATATCTTATTAACCGTCTAACCATAATTGGCAATAAATAATCAATACATCCAAGATTCAATATATGGCATTCAGTACAAGTACATTACTGTGCAGCTGACTTCCACTCCGGTTGGCAATTACAATAGTGATGGTATCATTATCCGATATGTATTCATCTACCGACGTAAAATGGTTTGTGACTATAAAAATGCGCAGCTATTTGGACGACCAATTGTTACTTTTTGTCCATTGACGTAATTGGCAATTGCGTGATGTTCATATATCGGTGATTTAATCGAATACTAGTCATTCGGTTCGTAACTTTAAAATGATATTGAAAACTTACATATTCATTCATGATTTAAAGAAGCAATGTCGATAGTTTTCAATCAAATAATAGTACGGGATTTATTTGGGTTAAACAACTTCAACAGGGCTTCTTGTATATATGTTGACATCCTTTTTAACACACATACACTCGTACGCTATTTTTATCAAACTGATATTAAAGCATCAGTTAAGGATTCATAATCACCCAAAAAGCAGATGTCAGCTAGGTGCATTAAGTTGGATTGTACATGCCCTCAACACAAGTGCTACGGCACCATGTGTAAAACAAAGCAAGATTCGGTGACCTTGTAAAATACTTAAACAATTATCCAAAATCTATGCATGTGGCTTAGAAACCCTCCTCGGGAACATATCAATATGAACATAAGGAAACTAATGTAATTAAAACGTATTTATTTATAAGAGCCGCGACCTGGGAAAAATTTGCTTAATGCATTTGCGTAAAGTGTCGTTAAAGATAAGCCTGTGTCGCCCACACATGCTAATCAGGGACGACAAGTTTCGCTTAAACGCATTTTTTGTTTAAAGGAAGTCTCTCCTAAACAAAAATCAAGTCTATGCGGAAAGTGCTGTCCCTGGTCAGCCTGTGCGGATTGCAAACTGGGACGACACTCTAAGCACATGAATTAAGCACAGTTATCTGAGACGACACTCTAAGCACATGAATTAAGCACAGTTTTCCCAGAACGCTGCTCATATAATACAGAAAAGAAAAATAAAGTCAGTCACGATTTCAGCTCGTTTTGTGAATAATTTTGATTGCGGGCAACATAATGCAGCTCTGTCGTTCTCGGCTTGCTGTATGATAAAAAAATATAAGTCGTGTAATTTGGTTCACAAAAATAAATACATAAACAAATGGTATTGTGTGATGGCATCGTGTTTGTTTTGATTATTTTTTTTGTAACAAACTTCAAAAGCAGTCATATGCTGTGAAACTAATTACTTATGATTTCAGCAAATAAACGGTTTTTTTGTGGGGATTTAGGTTGCTGTTGAATCTGTGATAAGACAAATCGTTGTCATTTAGAAAATCAGTATTTTATATTTATTCAAGATTTGACAACAATTTTTTTTTTTACATTTCGCAAATCTTCAAATAGGCCCTGCATGTTTTAGCATATATAATGTGACTTATAGGCCCGTTTGGGCCGGGTGCATGCCTCTTTGTATTTGCCTGTTGTTATATCTATATATGTTTGCACATGTCACTTAAATAAAATATTAATTTACTTACTTACTTACTTACTTATATGATCAGTACAACCCTTTGTTTAACAGAACAATGCTTTGATGCACAATACAACCCTTTGTTGCATTAAAACAATACGACTTTGATCAGCGATAAGTGATTTAAGATGAACTGATAAAGGCAACAAATAATGTAACGGATAATTAACGCTTTATAATTATAATTCAATTTAGTTTTAAGATAGAACTTGGATAGGAGCCGTGCTATTTAAGTTTATAAAAATTGAACTCAAACGCATTTGCTTCGTTAATTTTGTAAAATACAGAGACGTTGAAAAAAGTCGTGTGTGAATAAAATAGGAAATACGTTTTATGAGAAACATTAGGGTTTTATTAGTTGAAGAGAAGATTTTTGTTTTAATTCTTTTCGATATAATTTAATTACAAAAGTGTTCTGCAAATCATTGTTTCTCATGCTTGTGAACGAAGAAAACGCTTAAATTATAAATAAACGTGTTTAATTTCATTATATTAAATCTTAGAAATCCGACATATAGTTAATTGCTCGTGAAAGAAGAATTCGGTAACACGCAAAATACCAGTAAATACAACGGACCTCATAGTTAGTGTTCTGAAGAAAAATTACACAAGACTGAGGAAATAATAACGTTTAAAAACTCGTCTGTCGCTACTGAAAATAATTAAAAATAACTTAAACATGAACTCGAAAATGCGTGCAGCTGTACTTTGGTTGGTGTCAGTCGTACCGGTAGTACTGACTCAACAGTACACGGCGCCGACGTGGGATACGGTCAAAGCCGAGTACGTGTTTCTTTACGACGCCTACTCACACCCAAGTAGCCCGGATTCCAGCACCTACGATACGATAGTGCCGCGCATCGACGACACGGCGCCACTTCCGGTAAGTGTCAGTTTCGAGCTGTACTCCATTGGCGGCTTTGACGCCGTTGACGGTGCCCTGAACCTGATCGGAAGTCTGAACATGTCCTGGAAGGACCAGACCGGAATTTTCCCAAACTCAACTCTTAAACTCGCGGTAGACACGGTGATAGTGGACTATTCGACTGTCTGGACGCCTGTTATTGTGATGGTGAACTCGGCGGACTCGGTGAGCAGGGTGGGCGATTCCACATACAAGGTTAGGTTCAATTTGAAGACTTCGGAGGTGAACTGGAAACCACGAATGATCGCGAAGGCTGCATGCGAGCCGGATATGACGTACTTCCCGTTTGACCAACAGAATTGCGAGCTTTCCTTCACGACCTGGTTTCAGAACCGTTCAATCATCACCCTCAATTTGGAAAGGAACGAATGGAATATGGACAATTATGACGTCAATGGTGTGTGGGAAATCGAAGAAACGACGTCAGAAATTTCAGAAGTCGGCGGTTACGATTACGCAAAGTTTACGATCAAATTCAACCGAAACCCAATGTATTTCGTCATCAATCTCGTATTTCCGGTACTATTATTGTCCCTTCTGAGTGGCTTCGTGTTTATTCTTCCGGCCGCTTCCGGTGAGCGAGTCGGCTTTGGAATCACGTGCTTCCTATCGTTCATGGTTCTGCTGCAGACGATTATGATATACATGCCGCAGACGTCATCGCCCATGTCACTGTTCTGCTATTACGTCATCATCATGCTGCTGTTTTCCGGTTTCCTGAGCATCGTAACCATCCTGCTTTTGAAGGTCAGCAACGACTCGGGCACCGATGTTCCGAAATGGCTCATACATTTTGTCGAGGTCATCAAATGCATCAAGATCCGGAAGTTAATCAGGGCGCGCAAAAGTAAGCGCGCAGTAACGCCGGCCTCGGATGAAATAGATTTGATGGGATCTAGAGGCGTTGCCGATTCCACGTTCCGGTCCAAGTTTCAAGCGGACAGGATAACGGATGAGCACCAACCGACAGGTCCGGTTCAAAAAGGTGCGTCAAAACCGGAAACAGCTTCAAGTGGCCACGCCGCAGCGAGAAAGTCGATCCTTCTCGTTCAAGAATTTCAGCCGGCCGACGACGAAGATAGTGGCAAGGCCGATGCCGACGAGAACGCTTCCGGGGTTACGTGGGAGTCCGTTGCCGGGATTCTTGACACATTCTTCTTCATAGCGTTCCTCGGCGCCCAGGCCGCGTTAAGCGTGTTTTTCCTGGTGCCTATTGCGGTAGGCCGCGTGTAGGCCGGCGTGCTGGGTGTCGATAGAGCGACGGCGAGCAGCATACTGGCTTAAAGCGTGCATGCAAGATGATGCGACCAAGTAATATAGTGGCATTAATAGTAATTAAATACCAATAAACAATCTGCAAATAAAGTAAATCAAGATAATTACATTTTAACTTCAAATTTGATAAACAATAAGAACGCACAATTATCCAGGTTTATTCCACAACTGGTGAATCTCTAAGAAGCTGAAAACTGAAATTTAAAATGTATGAACATGTATGTGTGTTGACTCGAAAGGTGGTTATTTTTTTATTGTTGATGGATTCGATATTGCTATGTTCCAATCGGTCTGTTTGTTTTTTTATTATATATACATAATACTCTTAATTTTGACGCGCAGATTACGATTTTAAATTTCGCTTTTAAAGAACGATATATATATATATATAAGTTGCAAGTGTTTGAAGTGCATTTATCTTGTTGTTATAGTTTTTACAGAAAACATAAAGTTGCTATACGATGCATGTATACGTAATTCGGAAAACGACACACAGTTCCAATACTAATCTAAATAGTTCTTTCAACTGATAGTTTGCTTCTGTCGACATATTGATGGTCAATATATATATATATATACAAGACGACACTTCACGCACATGCATAAAGCCAGGTTTTTCCGGAGCGTGACCGTTATTCTTTGTTTTGAGTATTAATTTGTAGATTTGTAGATTTACGTCTCTTCTATTCTATGGGTGTACGGTTTATTGTTTGTATTGAAACATTTGAGTTCTCTTTGTTATGTAAAAAAAAACATTTAAAATATTCAATATATAATTTATGTATTTCAAATTATATATTATGCATTATTCGATTTGGATAGGGAAATAAGCGCCTGCAACGCTTTTACGTCTTCTCCATGCGGACTGCATAGAAATTTCTGAGACGACTCTTAACGTACATGCACAAAGCCCAGAGCGCGACTCATATGTAATATTATATGTAGAGAATATTATGTGAGTGTTGGATAAACATAAAATTCATCAAGCAATGCTTAGAAGTGGAGAAGTGCGAGGTTTGCCGATAGTGAAGAAATTCATCATTTGTCTGCTTTCACCCTACTTATGTCTGGTTCATAAAGGGAAGTTTTCATGTGTCAGTGTCTTTGTACAGGTTAATAACCGCTTTGGTCAGCTAAACATCAAAAATATTAAATGCATGTAATTGGAAACAGAAATCCCTGTCAGCGATTCAGTAATACATAAATGTGTCGTGTTCTGAGAAAACTGGGCATAATGCTTGTGCGTTAATTGTCATCCCAGATTAGCCTATGCAGTCCGCACAGGCTAATCAGGGACGACAATTTCCGCCTTTATGGAGTTTTTCGTTTAAATGATGTCTCTTCTTAGCGAAAATCCAGTTTAGGCGGAAAGTGCCGTCCCAGATAAGCCTGGGCGGACTGCACATGCTAATCTGGGACGACACTTTACGCACATGCATTTTGTTCAGTTTTCTCAGAACGCGACATAAATATGTTTACCGTTCCACACAACAGTACAAAAGGATCACTCGTTACTCAAAATCTTCACATAAGTAAAACAGGGAAGATAATTATTATGAACTTGCATCAATTAATGCAAATTTGTCTCCCTTTCGTTTATAGTGTTTTTAATGCGATTTGGTGAAGCAAACGAACGAATAAAAAGAAAACAGAACGGCATGTAAATCGTCAAAACACTTTTATTTTATGCAGTTAAACACACTCGTTATTTCTTCGAAAAGCTGTAAAAGTACATGAATTATATTAAAACATCGCCTTCGAGTGGCAAAATACAATTTGTTTTCCATAAACACCGCCGCAAAAAAAAGAAGCGAAATGAACAACGGGTTTACCAAGACATAACTGACACCGCCTCACTTCAGTGCGGCGCCAAATCAAACAACAACGAAATAAACAACGGGTTTTCCAAGACATTACTGACATAAAGAATGTGCATTGAAGATCTCAAATATATTTTCGGCGAAACAAATCAACTGTAACAAAAGACTAGCCATCTTTAATCAAAACACAGCAAAGCCCGTCATTAAGCTACACAGACGCACGCTGCACTTTCTTGACGACTTGCACGTCACCACAAACGCATTGCACTCTTTGATCGTGTAACACTTGAACGCGCAGTCCGTCTCGTGTCTGACGTCAACGGTTGCTAGGTGATGTTCACCGGAAGTCGCCATGTTGATTTTCTCCAGGATGGGCGGACGCAGACGCTCAAATATCGTCTGCTCAGGATTCTTGTTCATGTACATGAAGTCTGACGTCACGTTCATAACGTCGGGCACGTACAGTTTTTGGATGGCTATCGTGAACAGAAAATGCGACAACCGGTTATTGTTGAATTTTTATCAACTAAAATATACGGTACAAAATATTGTTATCGGTTTTATTGGAGACAACCAGATGTTGCAAACTGCTTAAAGTTGAAAAAGCAAGAATTGTATTCCAGTTTTAGATAATAATTACTATCAAAATCGTTGTCCACATCAGCACCCCCAGAANGTCAACAAAATGACGTCATTTCAATGTATTGAGGCACGCCACAAGAGAGAGGGTCACTTTTCAGCGAAAGGGAAATTATAATTAATCATTTTCTTGAAAAAGGGGCATAAAAGAAACAGAACATGTGTTCATGTCAGTGTAAGATCGTTTGTTATTTCACTCGTGATCATAGAAAAATAATATTTTCACTCGTGGCTGCGCCACTCGTGAAAATATATTTTCTATGATCACTCGTGAAATAACAAACGATCTTACACTGGCATGAACAAATATCCTCTATGTATTAAATGGGAAACAGAAATCCCGGTCAGCGATTCAGTAATAAATGAATATGTTGACCGTTCCACCCAACAGTACAAAAGGGTTGATCACCCGTTACTCAAAATCGTCACATAACTAAAACAGGGGAGATCATTATTATGAATTTGCATCAATTAATGCAAACTGGTCTCCCTTTCGTTTATAGTAGTTTAAATACGATTTGGTGAAGCAAACGAACGAATAAAAAGAAAACAGAACGACATGTAAAGCGTCATAACACTATTATTTTTCGCAGTTAAACACACTTGCTATTTCTAATAAAAGCTGTACAAATTCATAAATAAAATAAAAAGTTCGCTTTCGAGTGGCAAAATACAATTCGTGTTCCATAAACACCGCCACACTTCAGTGCGGCGCCAAAAACACAACAACGAAATAAACAACAGGTTTCTAAGACATAACTGATATAAAGAATGTGCATTGAAGATCCAAAATATATTTTCGGCGAAACAAATCAAATGTAGCAAAAGACTAGCCCCTCTGTAATCAAAACACAGCAAATCCCGTCATTAAGCTACACAGACGCACGCTGCACTTTCTTGACGACTTACACGTAACCACAAACGCATTGCACTCTTTGATCGTGTAACACTTGAACGCGCAGTCCGTCTCGTGTCTGACGTCAACGGTTGCTAGGTGATGGACACCGGAAGTCGCCATGTTGACTTTCTCCAGGATGGGCGGACGCAGACGCTCAAATATCGTCTGCTCAGGATTCTTGTTTATGTACATGAAGTCAGCCGTCACGTTCATAACGTCGGGCACGTACAGTTTTTGGATGGCTATCGTGAACAGAATATGCGACAACCGGTAATTGTTGAACGATATTTAAATTCATCAATTAAAATATACAGTACAAAATATTGTTATTGGTTTTATTGGAGACAAGCAGAAGTTACAAACTGCTTAAAGTTGAAAAAGCAAGAATTGTATTCCAGTTTTAGATAATAATTATTACTATCAAAATCGTTGTCTAAATCAGGAAACTAGTATTGTTAAGATTGAAATGTCATCGACGATCCCATTTAAACAATAAAATGCAACGTCTTTATCTGTTTACATTCTGGAATCGTTATGAGTTTCAAGCGCCTCAGTTAGAGAAATAGAGTGGCGAACCGTTATCAGAATTCCTAATTCTTAACATTAAATAAATAACAAGCTCCCACCCCCCACCCCCCAAAAAAAACAAATCGCAACTTTCATTGCCATGAATAAATATTTAGGGTTTGTACGTGTTTGAAGGACGTACATGACCTCACTTACGTTTCTTGCAGACGAACGCGTTGAGTGGGACGTCACAATCCAGAAACAAAATCGTGAGGTCGTCTGCTAACGAGACACAGAGCTCATCTGTAACTTCCGGTGACTGAAAGTCTGTCACGAAAAATAAGAACAACAATACAGTGCTTCGTTTGTCTTCAACGCGAAAGAAAAATAATCCATCCTAGCTTGTATCTCTCATTACTGGTGTCTGCATCTGCGTGTACATTTTTCAAAATCGCATACAATTTTGAAACAAAAACGCCATTAAAACGATATATACATGTATGTGAAAAAAATATTCGCAATTAAAAACAAACCAGCTACAAATCTTTAAGAGTAAAGTAATACATGTAATTAGTTAATCCACATATTTTAATGTCGCATGCATTTAAATGTACCAGCTCCAAAGACATATCAGCCCATGCGTGTTTGATAACAAAATAGTGACTTAAACCTTGTAAGAGGACATACAGCGCGAGTTTAGCAATGGAAATAATCTAGTATTGTTCACGAAAGATTTAATTGACTCGCGCTCTGGAAAAAAAGGGGTTTAATACATGTGCGCACAGGCTAATTAGGGACGACACTTGCTTGCTTTTATGGTATTTTTCGTTTTGAGGAAGTCTTTTCTAAACAAAAAACCGGTCCAAGGCGGAAAGTAGCGTCCCTGATTAGCCTATACAAACTTCACACAGTAAGCCTTTTTTTGCACCTGGAGCAAGGCTCAAACCGCCTATAGGTTGCCTCGGTGGCAATCTGTCCGATGTTACACTTGTGACGTAATAACCTAACTCTAGTTAACCTTTGAGAAAATCATTTATTTACAAAAATAACGATTTCATGGTGCAGCCTTATTACAAGTTATTAATTAATTTACCCAGTCAACTTCCCGATGTGCTGTCAATATATAGGGCAAAATGTCATTTATGTGTGAGTGTACCATAGGCTGGACTTTTCCTGATATTACATATAACCGTCTGTTACATGGGTATATAAAGTCACTTTTTGTATTAGAGTTAGTCAGTACCACGCAAACAGCCGGACATTGTGGTCAGATATTCGGTTAATGGGGCCGTAAGGGCCGCCGCTGTTATCTTGTATTTTAGATTAATTACTGGATTTGGAAAGCGTATGTGTTAAACTTTGAGAAGCAAAATAAACATCAATGGAAAACTTTCTCGATGTGTTAGCGTCTTTGTTCAATCGAATAGCGCTACACACTGCCATACCCTTGAGAAGATCCACCGACCCGGAACCGTCAAGCCACACCCACTGTTTATTGGCCACGCCCCCTGTTGGAACTGCACCAATCCACGCCATGCGCTCGTCGACATCCAACTGACAACATAGACATTGTAATCATTCTATAAAGTCGTTGTCATTTCACAGAGTTTTACTATTAATGAGTCCAAAGTCCAAAACATTACACCGTATCAGCCTCATGCTACAAGCAATAAACTTAACCAGAATGGACTGGTCCATCGTAATTGATACTCAGTTTACAACGTTACTGACTCTTTTCTGCATGTTCTGGAGTGTGACGTCTTTTTTTAATTCTTTATTTGCTTGTACCTCAAAAACCGATAGCTCTTCAAAACATATAATTGATGCAGCTTCTCCCACCAAATGGAAATGTTTGTACTTGTATTTGCTCTATTGTATAAGGATTGTAGCTTGAAATGTCGTGAGTTACACATGCATTGCGTTCAATCTAATATAGCACACACTCGTGTTTTCTTACTTTCTGATGAAATACGTCACAACTTACTGAACACGTTTACACCTTTAAAGCGGAAAGTGTCGTCCCTGATTAGCCTGCACGGACTACACAGGCTAATCTGGTGCGACACTTTACGAACGTGCATTAAGCCCCATTTTGCTCATTAATTTTGTTCACAGATCCTAGTCTGCATAAACACAAAATCTTGGTAGAGCCATTATAATTCTTAAACAAACAATTAATCACACTAAACCAAGTATTTTATTCCTCGTTTATTTACAAAGCATTAGCAAAACAACTACGGCAAGTTACGCGTTGATTCATACTTCAATAGTTCAATAACAATGTTGACAAGATCGAAACAATGCTAGCATTTACCGCCGGAAAGTAAACACGAATAAAGAGAACCAATCGTCATTTGAGCCTCGCTCTGGGAAAACAGGGCTAAATATATGTGCGAAAAGTCGAAAACAGCGGAAAAGTGTCAGACTACACAGGCTAATCTGGGAAGACACTTTTCCGCATTTACGATATTTTACGTTTAAAGAAAGTCCCTTATTATCGAAAATTAAGTTTAGGCGGAAAGTGTCGTCCCTGATTAGCCTGTGTACAGCTTATCTGGGACGACATTTTACACACAAGCATTAAGCCCCTTTTTCCCAGAGCGAAGCTCATTTATATTCTACCTTAATGGATAACATATATTTATAAATACATGTTTTTACAATTGACACGGGACAAATCTGAATTGATCATGCTTTGAATTTATTTTCAACTAATTGTTCATATTTCGAATTTATTTTCAACTTAAAATCTATGTGTTTCTATTTGGTATACATTTTTGTCTATTGTCGGTATTAAAATTCCCCATTCGTCTCAGCCATAAGGCAAACCACAAATCTATAAATATCAGCGTTCAATGACACTCGATGGGAACAAGATTCCAAGAGTCAATCAATCTTACGAATACCAGTATAGATCTGTTGTCTTTTCTGCCAAATTACCGATAGACTTTGCGTCTTGGCAAAAATGTTCATGTTTTGATTGCATGGACTGATTTGAGCATGGCGACATGAGATGTGCTCCGCTCTGGTAAACGGGACTAAATGCACGTGCGTAAAGCGTCGTCCCAGATTAGCCTATGCAGTCCGCACAGGCTAATCAGCGACGACACTTTCCGCTTTAATGATTTTTTTTCGTTTAAAGGAAGTCTCCTTCAAACGGGAATCTAGTTTAGACGGAAGGTGTCTTCCCTGATTAGCCTGTGCGGCTGCGCAGGATAAGCTGGGACGACACTTTTCGCGCATGCATTGAGTCCCGTTTTCCCAGAGCGATGCTCACATGTTTTGCGTCTCTGAACATACATTACAGCACAGAGAAATTATAGTTAAATGTTTCGTTCAGGTTCGATGAATGAGTTTATTTGTCGTCTTTTCTATACATGTTTTCATCCGTAAAATTATACACGTAATCTATTTACAACAAGAAAAAGAACTTCGCCTTCCTTTTGTGTACGCCAAAACAAACAGAAGAACGCCACAACATACATAATCAGACTCCACAAAGAAAACCAATCTAAGAGTTAAAGAATGAAAACTAAGTAATTTAAAACGACGTCAATGTCCCGCGACTACGAACATGACATGATTCCAATTTTAGAACAAAACGTACTCACTGAGGTAATTGTTTGCTCAAATTTCAACTTGAGATGAGTCGGAAAATAATGTGTTGACTACGAAGATTAAACAAATACGAGTCTCGCTCTGGGAAACGGGACTAAATGCATGTACGTAAAGTGTCGTCCCAGGTTAGCATGGGCAGTTAATTAAAATACATGTAAATATTCTAACTTCGCTGAGCAGTTTGAGCACAAACGCCGCCTCGTCTTGGTCCCACAGTGACGTCAGCACGGAACCCTTGACGTCACAGATCGCCTTGGCGCTGTCGAAGTGCACGCGGGCATTGATCACGTAGTAGCAGTAGTCGCTGCGGTGGACCCAGGCTGTCTGACATCCCTCGGGGCCCAGCGTCTCTATTCAATTAAGTACACCTTGAGATCATGGTAACAAACCCATTTGTAATACACATATGCAACCAATAATATAAAGTTACATTTTAGCAGTAGTCAAATGGTGTTAACAACGCCAAAATCCTCATGGCATGCCTCGGGACCTAAGGTTTCCATCCAGTTAAGTTACCTTGTGGATCATAGTAATACACGCATTCTCACTAATATGCGTTCTGGAAAAAACTGGGCTCAATGCATATGCGTAAGTGTCTTCCCACGCAGTTATATCGGGAATATAATAACACACGCAGTTATATTTGGATCATAATGACATACGCAGTTATATTGGGATTAAAGTGACACATGCAGTTATATCGGGATTATAATGAAACATGAAGTCATACTGGGATCATAGTGACACACGTAGTTTTATTTGGATCATAGTGACATACGCAGTTATATTGGGATTATAGTGACACACGCAGTTATATCGGGGTTATAATGAAACATGCAGTTATACTGGGATCATAGTGGCACACGCAGTTATATCGGGATCATAGTGACACACGCAGTTATATTGATATCATAATGAAACATGCAGTTATACTGGGATCATAATGACACACGCAGTTATACTGTGATCATAATGACAGACGCAGTTATACTGGGATCATATTGACACGCCCAGTTATACTGGGATCATACTGACACACGCAGTTATATTTGGATCATAGTGACACACGCAGATATACTGTGATCATAGTGACACACGCAGTTATATTTGGATCATAGTGACACACGCAGTTATACTGTGATCTAAATGACGCGCGCAGTTATACTGGGATCATATTGACACGCGCAGTTATATTGGGAAATATTGACACGCGAACAAAATTCATATGAAATATACATCATTTTTACATCATGAGGATGTTTTTTAAGTATAAATTTACGACTAAATCTATTGGTACCGAGAAGAAATTCGATTTTTGAACTCACAATCGAACAGAACAAAATATCATTGTACATGTTCCTATATATTTAAGGTCAAACTAAACTTATATAACGATAATATATATATGATAGGACCCCATTGGAAATAAGTTGTAAAACATTCATGGGTCATCCTGTGTTATATATATTATGTCTTGTATTCAACATCTTGGTATTCCATGTCTCTGCCATATTTACTGACTATGTATGTGTAAATGACTGTAACTGATTAACGATTACTGTGATTTATAAATGTGATCTATCAATGCACTGGTGATTCTAAATCTGTGATAACTGCAATCAAATTATTAAATGTTGTGACTTTAAGACTTTAAAATGTATTGTATGAACTGTTGTTGTTTGACATATATGTATGTATAAATATATATATATATATATATATATTCACGAATAAATAAATCAATCAATCAATCAATCATATAATGTAATTGATTAAGGATGATTATAACTGTTTTCCTAATCAAAGAGAGTAGCTGCAATATTGAGAAAGCCTTCACTTACCAGAGGCGTCAGAATAGATTCCCGCCACAACCCAGACTGTTACAAAACACTTAATGCTCTTCATTTCCAATCCATATCGTCTGCTTTTAACCGTCATTAGACTGGAAATGAGATAACCACTTTAACGCCAATCGAAAAGCGTTGTTTTGTTTTCAAATCTAAATCGAACTTCGTGGAATGAATATCTCAAAATACATTTTAACTTAATGGTAGTTATTTGATTAGACACGCACTCAAGTAAAACATATTTGTGTGCGATTTGTGATTGTTTAATCTAGTAAACACAATGTTAATAGCGAAATGCCGTCTCTTTAAAACTCCAAGAAACGGGTGTCATGTATTAATTGACCAACTTTTTCAAATAACCAATAAATTTAAGATTTTAACTAAATTCCATAACACTTTCAAAATGTCAGCATACACTCTTACGGGGCAAGACTGAATTTCCATTTAAATAATGAACACCAATTTTCATCTTATACGGATCATCTACGGACACCAGACATCGCAATTAGGAGCCAACTGGTTATTCGGCGAGATATGACATTTCCATGGCGATGGGGAAGTCTCTAATTTCCCCGGTTTATTACTGCAATTCCCAATATTGTGTTTGATTTCCTGTCTGGTAGGATGTCAGAACAAAGTGATCGATGGGTCCCTACCGCCGTATGTCGAGAGGGGATGGAAGGTAATTTGGCGTCATGGGCGGTGAATGTAGATATGAGCCTCGTTCTGCGAAATCTGGGCTTAATGCATGTGCGTTAAGTGTCGTCTCAGATAAGCCTGTGCAGTCCGCACAGGCTTAATAGGGAAGACACTTTCCGCCTAAACTGGAATTTCGTTTAAAAGAGCATTCCTATAAACCAAAAATGCCATAAAAGCGGAAAGTGTCGTCCCTGATTAGACTGTGTGCACATGCTAATCTGGGACGACATTTTTAGCACATGCATTAAGCCCAGTTTAGCCAGAACGAGGCTGTACTGTCTGTTGGTGTCCATTAAGAATCCAACTGCATCCGATCTTCAGACTTGTCACAAGATTTTAGACATACCAGAATCAATTGAGCCGCGCTCTGGGAAAATCGGGCTTAATGCATCTGCGGAAAGGTGTTGCCACAGATAAGCCTGTGCAGTCCGAAAGTGTCGTCCCTAATTAGCCTCTGCGGATTGCACAGGCTTATCTGGCATAAATGCACACGCATAAAGCCCCGTTTTCCCATAACGAAGCTCATATTATCTTTACCTTAATTTTGGTTATATTATTTGAGACATGTTTGTCAAAGTTCGAGACAATTTTTGAATGGCAGTGAAATGGAACATAGCAACTATGGGAAAGTGTTAGTATATTTAGTTTTAAATGAATGTGTATAATGTCGAATAGATGTAAATATTGTTATTTTGTATTGTTCATGTGTGAACAAAAAACATGTCTGAATGACTGAAGAAACTACTGTTTGTAGGTGTCCATTAAGAATCCGCCTGCGACCGATCTTCAAACTTGTCACAAGATATAGGACATACCAAAATCAATTGAGCCTTGCTATGGGAAAATTGGTCTAAATGGTTGTGCGTTAAGTGTCGTCCCATATGAGCCTGTGTAGTCCGCACATGCTAATGAGGCAAGTCGTTTAAAGCAAATCTCTTCTTGGCGCAAATCCAGTTAAGGTGGAAATTGTCGTTCCTGATTAGCCTGTGCGGATTTGACTGGCTAATCTGGGACGACACTGTACGCACATTCATTTAGCCCCGTTTTCCCAGAGCGCTGCTAATCTTCAAACTTGATTTCTTATCAAATCGGATGACTCCTGATTTTTTTCTGAAAGAAATCTTTATTTGTTAAAGCCTATTTGGTTTATAATAGACACTGTCACATGCCAATGCAGTCAGTATCGATAGTTTTAGCAAACAAGTAGCTCAATGTACATCTCAGAAAAAGACACTAATTCTGAAAATTATTCGTGCGTAAATGACATTTTTGACAAAATATACTTTCATTGAAATATGTTTTCATAACATCGATCTGTTGATGTAAACGAGAACTTGGTCTAAAATATTACTCTGAATGCGTGTTTATATTTTTCAAAATGTGTAATTGTAATCGTTAATGATATTGGAGTAAGCAAATATTTACTTAAGATGTGAAGGTTAAACGACCCATAATTAATTCATTTCATGTGAAACATGACACAAATTAGAAGAGTCGTCTTGAAATGAGTTCGGTTGAAAATTCAGTTGTGAGTGGTTAGTTTACTGGCATAAGTATGTGAACTTAGTACATGTAGTACTGGTAAACCAGCTTGAACTAGTTTACTGACATAATTATGTGAACTTAGTACATGTAGTACTGGTAAACCAGCTTGAACTAGTTTACTGGCATAAGTATGTGAACTGAGTACATGTAGTACTGGTAAACCAGCTTGCAGTATGTGAACTTAGTACATGTAGTACTGGTAAACCAGCTTGCAGTATGTGAACTGAGTACATGAAGTACTGGTAAACCAGCTTGCAGTATGTGAACTTAGTACATGTAGTACTGGTAAACCAGCTTGCAGTATGTGAACTGAGTACATGTAGTACTGGTAAACCAGCTTGCAGTATGTGAACTTAGTACATGTAGTACTGGTAAACCAGCTTGCAGTATGTGAACTGAGTACATGAAGTACTGGTAAACCAGCTTGCAGTATGTGAACTTAGTACATGTAGTACTGGTAAACCAGCTTGCAGTATGTGAACTGAGTACATGTAGTACTGGTAAACCAGCTTGCAGTATGTGAACTTAGTACATGTAGTACTGGTAAACCAGCTTGCAGTATGTGAACTGAGTACATGAAGTACTGGTAAACCAGCTTGCAGTATGTGAACTTAGTACATGTAGTACTGGTAAACCAGCTTGCACGGGATTCCAAAATATAGGAGGCTCTATCTGGTAAAACTGGGCCTAATAAATGTGCGTATAATGTTGTCCCAGATTAGCATGTGCAGTCTGCACAGGCTGATAAGGGACGACACTCTACGCCTAATCTAGATTTTAGCTAAGAAGAGACTTCATTTAAACGAAAGACATCTTACGCACATGCATAAAGCCCGGTTTTCCAAAAGCGTGGCTTATTTTATATTAATATTAAATAGGAGTTTTGCTTTCGACCGGAACAAGCAGAAAGATATATTCCGAATTTTCAAACCGTTGACACAACTTCATTATGCAAAACATCGCACATGTCAGGGTAAGAAAAAAAAAAGATAAATACGAACAAACATCTTGCAAGTAGTTAAAAACTAAGGAATTTTCAATGCCATATCATAAAACCAAACAAAACCCCACATAAAATATGAATTATTTATTTTTGAATGTTCGCTTTTGCCAATTACAAAAAAATACTTTATTGTTTGTCAGTATAAATATATATGTACTAATGTTTATTTATTGTTTTATCCTCGCTTAATATATGAACATTTACATTTTGGCTATAATGTTTTGTTTTCCTTGTTTGGTTCCGTAGGCTGTCGGTTGGTGCAGAGGAACACCGAAGTGTGAAAGTCAACACCCACATCACCTTATAAAACAGGAACTTATGCAGAAATAAAAGCAAAACGAGAACAAAAACGAAGTTCTGTCATTGCTTTACTTGTTGACGTAGATATCGTCATCATAAATAGGACAGTAGCCAAATGATATCAAAACGAGCGGACAAGCTTCCCACCAACTTGCGCTTAATCATTTCCACTCTAGTCATACGTAAGAAAAGAAATAAATTACCGTTCTACCAGATTGTTTTTATGAACTGTGACCTGTTTTGGGCACACAAGTTTGTTTCAAAACATTTTTGATGATAAGATAATTGCAAAGTCTAGTGTCCTAGAGCCAGGCTAGTGTCATTTTTCAAAACATTTCTTACTGTTGAGTATTATTTAATATTAAAGCAATAAAATAGTATTGTACGCGAACTTGTCCCAAGTAATTTCGCACCAGGCTCACGACACTCATCCATCGAAATAATAATGAGTGTCTTGCCATGGCGGTCCGCTTTTTGTCAAAGCAAATATTCTGGCAGCATTGCGGGAGAGAAAGGTCTTTGTTTGATGGTGCTCCTTTCAGGTATTGGGGTAATTGTTACATGAAGGTATAAAATGCGGGTTCTCCTAAAGGACTCGTTACTCGACGACAAACCGTAGAAAAAGTCTACAAGAAGTCTAATCTACATTAAGCTTTACGCAGCGAATTGGTAAGTCGTTTGGATTCTTAGATGTTTTTGCTTATTTAAAACAATTTAATTTATATATTTTTTATATTTTTGCAGGTGTTGTTGTTTTAGTTCAATTTCAATGTTATAAGGTTATATGACATTTTACTTTCAAAACGTATGGATACCATTTTAATTAGTATAAATCGCATTACATGGAGCTTAGAGCTGAGGGAAGTTACATAATAAAAAGGCTGATTTTACATTATTGAAAAGTTAGCTTTTATAATCAAATATATATTGGGGGAAAACGAAATATCGTCTTGCTAGCAATCGCCATCTGTTAACATTCATTGACAATCTACGTCGCGTTGTAGTGAAGTGCTTTAAAGTTGTAGTGTAGTTCTTTAATTTGCACATAATCCTAATGAAAAACATATCTTAAATTGTGCAGATCAGAATGCGTTGCCTTTTCGTACTGTGCGTGGTTGGTCTTGCCATGAACGTGTCTGCCAAGGCCGTCGGTGACGATACAAAGGCACCCACCGGAAATGAGCCTACAGTTGCGGCTCCCGCAGGGGATTCTGGGAAGGGAACCGCGGCTCCCACAGACGCCGCCGAAGCCAAATCAGCCAATGGCAACGCATATGCATGTAAGTATTTCTCCGATGTTATATTTTACAATATCGGTGTACATATTACATAAATATATTTGAGCCGCGCTTTGGGAAAACGGGATTTAATGCATGTGAGTAAAGTGTCGTCCCAGATAAGCCTATGCACTCCGCACAGGCTTATCAGGGAAGACACTTTCCACTTTTATGAAATATTTCGATTAAAGGAAGTCCCTACTAAAAAATCTAGTTTTGGCGGCAAGTGCCGTGCCTGATTAGCCTGTGCGCACTGCACAGGCTAATCTGGGGTTACACTTTACACACATGCATTTAGCCAGATTTTCCTAGAGCGCGGCTAATGTCATGTGTTTGTTTATTTAAGTAGAAGGTCTATACCATGATGGTGAATTTCAAAATGTTATTGTAAGAGCTTTGTAAGAGGGTCGCATTTAAAGTCCCTGGCACAATTGTGTGTGGGTGCTCGCTCAGTTCTGGTTAAGGGAAACCGCTGTTCAGCCCTGAATCGCTTATTGTATTATCGATTACGATTGGTTTTGATTTTTTTTTCCACTCACAAAAACACCATCACTATATTCTCTATACACGTTCTATACAAAAAGAAAAACAAGTTCGGAACAAAATACAAAAACATATTTATTATGAATCCGTAATCGCCATCGCTGTCATAGCTACTAAGACTATTGTTCCTAATCGATCTGATTTATTACTGAAACAAAATACTTCGAGTACTATTCCAGGTGGCTTGTGTTATATTGAAGTAAAAATATTCCGAATAATATTTGACCGTTTATTATATTTAGACGGAAAGAACAAGAAGCCGAAATGCAAGGGGCTGTGCCCCGAATCGACCCTTCAGATCTGTGTCAACGTGGAAGCTGCAGACACCGCCAAAGTAAGCGCCCTGATGAGTCTGATGAACGGGGACGCCGCAGTTGAAGCTGCAGTCGCTGCTGCTGCCTCAGACGAGACACAGGCTGAAAAATCTGCTTCCGGTTCCGGCAAATCCGCTAGCAAGGGGAGCGGATCGGCCTCCAACGACAGCGTCTGAGTCAGACGATTCGGATGGACAACAATTCAATCATTGATTTTTGGAATTTCTTTTTTTAATTTGAATTATACTTTTTTGTATCTCGCACATCTGAGGCAAACTTATGTGATTTTTTTTATTGCAACTGTGAATAAAGAATAAAGAAATAAGCATTTATTTGTGAATTTTGTTTTCCTAATATATACTTTCGCCAAGAAATGTGTCTAAGTTATTATAGGAAAACTTCGAGTTGCTTTAGTTCTTAACGATGACTTATTTTTACGTTTGTAAAAGACATTCCGCGAATGTTGAGAGTTTAACGCGATTCATCTTCTATTAGGTGAATATATCGATAGTCATTATAGTAATGCACTATTCTATCTATACAACCATTAAATACATGTTACCGAGATGGTCAATTATTAAGTTGAGATATTTGACATACATTTTATATTTTATGTCATACATGATAACTCTATCCGTACAGGTTACTTTAGCTTCCATTACAAATTCTATTTTGTAACATATCTTGCACTTTCATGGTCCTATACAGATATTAGCAGAGGTTTCGATATGAAACTTTTCATAAGAGTAACTATATTAGCCTCGCTCTGAGAAAACGGTGCTTAATGCATGTTCAGTCCGCATAGATTAATCAGGGACGCCACTTCCCGATTTTATATTATTTTTCGTTAATAGGAGGTCTCGTCTAAGCGAAAATTCAGTTAAGGCAGAAAGTGTCGTCCCTGATAAGCCTGCGTGGACCGCATAGTTTAATCAGGGACGACATTTAACGCACATTTTATTAAGCCCAGTTTTCCCAGAGCGTGGCTCAAAAGTAGTGTTATACTTGGGGGCTTTCAGTCAATACGGACACAACAGAAATACGGGCATATACGGTAATGCTTTCCTGACAAAGATGGCGATCGTATCACAATTAACGCTGGTACTATTATGGCTAGAACTTAATACTTTTTGATAATTTTAATTGTGTTGGTACTGTTTTTAACTACACTTGCGATTGTAATCTTTAGCAGAAGCATGTGAAGCTATGTAGGAGTTGAATGTATAATGACCAGGAAGATACATAGATAGCTAGCTTGTTGCGAATGGCAAGTTTCGAATTATCAAGGTTTAAAGTATGCTTATGAGGTGAACGAGTTTTTGTTGCTGTCGATACATACCTACCAATAACTTTGTTCCAACTTGAGTAATCGTATGCCGTAACGAGTTTTGACATCGCTTGGACATTGCTTCTTCAATATGCTGACGACATGAGTAAGAAAAAGAGATGTGTTTGTCAGAAACACAATGACCCTATTGCGCCGCTTTGAAATAAATTTTCAATATATCATTTGACAGGTTTAGAAATTATCTCCATTTTAAAGCTTATAACTTCCATTGGATTGTATTTTTTTACCTTTGACCTTGAAGGATGACATTGACCTTGACCTTTCACCGCTCAAAATGTGCAGCTCCATGAGATACACATGCATGCCAAATATCAAGTTCCTATCTTCAATATTGCAAATGTTATGGCCAACGTTAAAGTTTTCGGATGGACGGACAGACAGACGGACGGACGGACTGACAGTTCAACTGCTATATGCCACCCTACCGGGGGCATAAGAATGCGTTTGCCAGGTGTATTTTTTTATTACGACGATACATAAAATGGGATTTTTGTAGTCCTACGGAAAAAAGGTGCTGGCACAGCTTGAAAGAGGACGATAGAATGATTCAAGCTTTTAAAATTAAAGGCAAGTATAAATGGTGTGCATATTGAGGATTTTCGCACATCAAGGCAAAGCCCAAAATATGTGAGTTTTTTCATTCACTTGTTGGTTCTATTTATAACTATTCGTCCGTGGATTGGGGATTTGAACGGGAATTGCGTTTTTGTTGCAATGGATGTGCCCAGTGTTGTCTCGAACAGGGTAGTGGAGAATATGGAACTCTGCAGTTAGTGCAGATCCGACTAACATTTGAAGTTACTCCTCTCATCACCTCGAAGGGCATGTAAATGCATATTATATGAAACCAACCATCGCAATTATCACAGGCTAGGGCAAGCTTCTTACCCTTGACTGCGAGGCTACATACCCTGCATGGAAAGCGATAGTTTGTGCCTGGGCATGGATGGCAGTCATCTGAAAGCTGTATCTGGAATTTGTCTACGTCCGGATTTTGATACACTCGCCGGACGGTTCAGCATACCGAGACAAGTAATGCCGCCATCAACAATTGGCAGGTAGTGTGATATACCTCCGGCAGCAGACTAAGTATTGGGTAACCTCAAGTATAGTTCGGGATTCTAGCCTGAGGCTTATAGATGGGGATCGGTGAGATCGGCATAAATGTGTAAACAGAAGAAAAATGGGAACCGGAAGTTGATCTTTATTTACATGTTGACGGTCAGACTACATCAAAATCAGACATCTGCGAAGTCTGTGGTGATTGTGGTTTAAATAAGTCTCGGTTGGGGGAAGGTTATGCGGTTTATGTTGTCTATGGCGCAGATCCTTTTTTCAGGTTGACCGTTTCGATGGAGAAACACAAATATGTATTGATCACATCAAACATCTTAATCAGCAATGACTTGGTAAGCCAGAAAACAATAGAAGACGCGGAAACATTACCCGATCATGACTGCCAAGACACCTTTGAAAGACAGCGTGGGTGCAAATTCGAAATTAACAATGCTGATAATGTGGTAAGATCGTTGTTGGGCCGAAATATTAGTCCGAATGACGATGAATTAAAAAAAAGGAAATTCGACAATAATGGTGTAATGGTATACAGTTGAATCAAGAAGGGAATCAAACATCGGGACCGGAAAAAAATCTTCAACAAGCTTTTTATTCTAATTAACTGTGCTCAAAATAGCGGTGCTCAGCTATACATGTGTTTTATTTGTATACATTAATAATGAAGGTACGCCTGTTGAAACGAATTAAACTGTATCACATCGTTTATGGAAAATGTAGACTTTGTAACCACAAGCAGCAAGATAATGCAATTCCGTTTTTTTTGTATACGAAGACTTTAAATAATCGCTAATGATTTTGCAAAGGCATGTTTTTTTTTCCGTGCAATCGAATATTTAAAACGATAAATAAACAAACGAGACTATACATGTAACTATAGATAAACTGACGAGACTATACATCTAAAAATAGATAAACAGGCGAGGTAATACTGTTAGGAAACATTTGTGCACTTATGATACTTGACAAGCATTCCGTTTTAAAATGTATACTTGAAACGAATTACTTTCTTAAGTAGTATACGATTGCTGAAACAAAACTGGCATTGCATTATATGCACAACCATTTTCAACAATATCCGTCGACACTACGTGTTAATCATTGGAATGCGAGCATTTCGTCCCATAAAATGTCTCTATCAACAAACATATTACACCAGAAAAGTAAAGAAATGCAAAGAACGCACTATAATCTATAATCGTCACAGTTGCTTAGTTGTGAGGGGGTTCAACTACTGTGCTGAAGTCGCAGATTCGAGTCTCAGACTAGGCTTGTTCTAGCACAGTCGACTTCCTACCCAACAGCTAGTTAAATGATGGGTACCGATTGCTAACCCGGCAAGCGTTCATCTGTAAAATTGTCAAAACCGGATGGTCCTTATTAGCACGAAGTTGAAACAATAATTAAAATAAGGTTGAAATGTATCACGTTTGGTGGCGTCTGCGGTGTTCATTCATAGAACGAGTGGTGACGTTTTTGTGAGGTCATTGTGAAAAAAAGGTTAATTTAAGAAACACATAAAAGCATCATGAAGCCACAGTTTGTCCAAATGCTATATCGGATTCAATTAATTTGGTTGACTCGATGATTCGTAGAATCAAGCATATGCGATGGATTCGTTAATCGTTGATTATGATGTTTTTTTATATTTTCTTTTGTTTATTCTGACACTCGTGTGTACAGTTTTCCCAGCTAAAACACTATTTGATTTAACTTCAGTGTCCATGTCGTACCGTCTCCATAAAATGACAACGTTGTCTCTATCGGACATTAATATTCGTTCGTTTGAGTAGGTCGTACCCACACACAAAAACACGAAACTTAGTGTCCGACGAGTGATTCTGGTTGCTAAACTGTGTTCAACATTACCCTTGACAGCCTTTGACCTCTGATGTCTTTGCTATCTTTATGAACATAACGCAACGTATGGTTAGTAACGATACAAGAATGATAACAGGAATGTAAAGTGTTTGTTTTTTGGCAAACGTCCAGTCGTTACAAATCCGATTAACAAAGTCGTGCTGTTGTTGTTCGATTCGACGTTGTTATCACTTGAATTGCTTTGCTGACTTGTTTTTAAACGGGCCATCATAGATAGACAGAGATATATTCAAGTCCAGAGAAATGTTCGCTATTTTGTTCTCAACAACTCTAGTGTCGATGAGTGTACAATTAATGTCAGTTGTGTTTCCTCACTCGAACTGGGCTTAACATTGGAATTCGTATCAAGTGTATACGAAGATCGCTTGATAAATGTAAGTGCATGGACAAACAATCTAGTATGCATTCATTAAACCGAGGTTAGATCACATATAACGGCCCTTCAGTAAGCTATGTTAGCCATGTCAGTAAGAGGGGCCACCTGCATCACAGGAGCAGTACACTTCCGTTTTCAAACATTCCGATGGTAATAAATATGCAAATCTCAATGAGAGTAAAGCTAGCCAATGAAAGGGGTAATATCAGGCACAAGGGCATTGAAATCACCGGTTTAAGAGCTGTAGCTTTCCTCAACTTTAAATAAACTCGTAGTGGCATTAACAATCTACGTCTTGACTGTCAAGCAGCTACTCACTTAGGGCTTTGATTTTTATATTATAAGCCCAATCGACCACGAAAAGTGCTCAGTGTTCAATTTTTCGCCGAGTGGACTTGTGGATGAAAATGTGCAGGCATATTATAGTAATTTTTTTTGCAGCAACATGTATGACTGTCTTTGCATCTGAGCCGAGGCATTGCTCCAGCTTTCATTACGAAGAGCAGCTCTTGAAGAAAATGGTTCAGATGGAGTTCGACTGGGCAAAGATGAAACAACGGCAGGAGGAAATCAAAAGTGCGGAAAGACTGGGCGAAATGTCAACAATACTGGAAAGTTATAAAAATCGTTTGTTGCAGCTCGAAAATTTGTCAAAAGGTAATGAACTGAAACAACAGCAGGAGGAAATCAAAAGTGCGGAAAGACTGGGCGAAATGTCAACAATACCGGAAAGTTATAAAAATCGTTTGTTGCAGCTCGAAAATTTGTCAAAAGGTAATGAACTGTTAAGAAATTGCAAAATAACTCTATAAAAATCATGGCATCTCAGCACTTTGATTTTTTTTTTATTATTGTTTAGTTAACCTGTTTTTCTAGATGTACGCTTACACCAATACAATTTCGTTTGACTTATTTCAGGGAAGCTCGTCTACTTTAAGGCAAAACTTGACGCATCAAATGTAGCAGCTCCGCAAGAAAACCAGAAATTCATCTTCAAAGAAATCATCTACAATGTTGGGAATAGCTACAACCCTTCAACCGGTATATTCACTGCCCCTGTGAGCGGCCTCTATCTGTTTACTGGACAGGTGTGTTCCTACCCAGCAATCAGTGTCTGGTGGAAACTGGTAGCCAATGGAAGCACTCAAACTAGCGGGAAAGTGTCCGATGCTGCTACAAACGTGTGTACGTCATTTGACGCCGTTGTTCCCTTGGAGAAGTCAAAGACAGCGTTCATAGCGTCCTGGTACACAGGGGGGAAGACAAATTGCGACAATAATTGGCAGTGTCTGTTTTCTGGCGTATTGTTGCAACCATTTTAAGAATTGCTGACCTAAAGTTTAGTCTTTAGTCAATGTTCTTAAGAATTGTTTTACCACCGAACGCTCAGAATGTTAATGGTGTTAGTTCGATGTTGATTACCGCTGTAATAATACTCTATTGGACTAAACATTAATAATATTTTTATTGCGCCTGTTTTTTTTTTTTTTAATGAAAATAACCCTTCGCGATCATAACATATGCCACTGTGAAATATGACTGGTGATTATATGGTCTAGTTGTTTGTTGCATAGATAAACGTAACAAAAATTAGGTGTGTTCCTACACAGCACACAGTGTCTGGTACAAACTGGTAGCCAATGGAAGCACTCAAACTAGCGGGAAAGTGTACGATGCTTCTACATACGTGTGTACGACATTTGACGCCGTTGTTCCCTTGGAGAAGTCAAAGACAGCGTTCATAGCGTCCTGGGCTTCAGGAGGAAATACACTGTGCGACCAAACTTTTCAGTGTCTGTTTTCTGACGTATTTTTGCAACTATGTTAAGAATTGCTGACCTAAAGTATAGTCTGCAGTCATTTTCCTCGAGAATCTTTGGACCACAGAACGCTCAGAATGTGAATCGTTTTAATTCTATGTAAGATTTTGCTATGAAACGCATCACGTTACCCGAACGTTCCAGTAGATGTCTCTTATCTAGCGCGATAAATTATAGTTTAATTAACGACTGATTGTCTGCTTAAACATGTTGCTATTGCTATTTGTCCAAAACACCTTGCGATGAGCTTTCATAGTAATGTCTTCCAAATCGTGCATTATTAAACGCAATTAACTGACCTTAAATGGTGAAAAATATTCGTACACATGTATGTTTATTCTTTAAATGCATCTTATGCCTTTGGATCCTGTAGCTCGTACACAACAAATGTGTTTGTAATAATGGGGATTGTATTTGTGTGTACATATGTGTATGCATTATATCATCTTCTGTAAATACGTTCAGCTTCATAGTATTAAATAAAATGTATCTATCAATCTGTGTGCTATGCTTTAATGGTCAGAATACTATTACATATGACTGATGATTTTAGTGTTAGTTGTTTAAATGATTTTATCAAGTATTTATAAGAATGCACATGTTTCTTTCGGAAAGTGTCATATTCTTTTATAATTGTAAAATTGTTTTAGATGTTTACAAAGGTATTCCACCGCCCGCCATACCACCTTCACCCTCCCGTGTTTCCACAATACGACCGTTTTTAATCGAGTCTTTAAAAATATCATAATATATATCATTACTATAAATAGTAACAAATAGACGTCACGAGTGGGCCGGTATTGGTATCCGACATGCCAATATGATCATATCGTTATAGACGTCTGGTCAAGCTCTGCTCAATGTTATTGTCTTATGTTTTATATCTTAATATCCGTCTCACCATGATTGGTAATTGGACGACCAAATGTTTCTTTTTGTCCATTGACGTAATTGACAGTAGCGTGATTTTCATATCGGTGATTTAATCGAATACTGGTCATTTGGTACGTAACTTTAAACTGATATTGAAAATTTAATATTCATTCGTGATTTAAAGAAGCAATGACAATAGTTTTCAACCAAGTTATAGTACAGAATTGATCTGGGGTAAGCAACTTCAACAGGGCTTCTTGTATATTTTGTTTACTTCCTTTTTTTTTTACAAAAATACACTCGTACGCTTTTTTCATCAAACCGATATTACAGCATCTGTTTAGAATTCATATTCCTAAAAAAAAAAAATGCCAGCTAGGTGCATTCAAATTCAATAGTACATGCCCCCAACAAAAGTGTTACTGCACCATGTGTATAACAAAACAAGATTCAGTGACCTAGTAAAATACTTAAACAATTATCCAAAATCTGTGCATGTTGCCTCGGAACCCTCCTTGGTAACATATCAATATGAACATAAGGGAAAGTTTTAGCAAAGCGAAAGAAAGGACAGACTCAGAGTATCGGTTGTTTGTTTTATATAGAAGATCAACACTGACTTTTGGGGTACTCTATTCTGCTCACACATTCACTTTCGAACTATACTTGTTAAAGGTTGGGCTGGACATCCTGGTATATCTATCGCCTAAAAACAAATTGGAATGATACAATGAACAATCATCAACACATTTTATGTTTGTCCTAGGTCAGGGCTGTATGCTAAATATATTAAATATATTTATGGAGAATATTATGTGAGTTTTTGGATAAAGATCAAGTTTATCATGTGAGGCCAAATATCTTTTAATATACAAAGATTGGAAACATCCATTCGGACAAATAGAAAGTATCGAAAATTCTCGCCGGGGAAACGAGATCAATGTCACGTGACATCAATCGGGCAGTCGCCTCAGTTATATGGCGTTATCATGCCCCACGGCAGCGTGTCCACCAGCTTAAAAAGCATGTGTGCATTTGCATAAAACTGTATTTTTTTATATAAATACTTCTGATTTACGTATTATTTTAAAGGTTTAAAAGTACATATCCTCCTTTGCCCTCAATTTTACTATTTCCGATTTACGTATAATTTTTCAAGGTAATATAAAAATGTAAACGGCTACGAAAACGTTTTGATTTATACGTGAATAGTTTCGGAGATATTCATTAGCGAATCTTTGTAACATTTCAGGCCGATGCAGATTTTCTTATAGTTTACAGTTCATATCCGCCTTTGCCCTCAATTTTACTATTTCTAAATTAACATTTCATGTATATATATCAATCATTGTGTTGTGTGTGTTAATCGATACATCAAATAGAACGGTAATGAGCATCAGCTTAGACTCTGCATAAGCACGCTGTTCGATATGTGGCGTGTTCTGAGAAAACTGGGCAAAATGCTCGTGCGTAAAGTGACATCCCAGATTAGCCTGTGCAGTCTGCACAGGCTAATCAGGGACGACACTTTCCGCCTAAACTTGATTTTCGCTAAAAAGAGACATCCTTTAAACGAAAAATTCCATAAAAGCGGAAATTGTCGTCCCTGATTAGCCTGTGCAGACTTCACAGGCTAATCTGGGATGACCATTTACGCACAAGTATTTTGCCCAGTTTTCTCAGAACACGACACATATATGCTTGCCTACCTTCCACAATTTAGCCTGGACGTTTATTGACAGCCCATCCGGCCAGCCTGTCTGAAAATTTCCGGCATGTCTTGTAACCGCCAGTATTCGCGCGCATGCTTGGTGACTGCAAATTTGCCTTTCAACTGACACCTGACTTGTAACCTACCCCGTCCACATATTAACTGTCCGTCAGTCTAGAAAAGTCCTGTCTTCCTTGAATATCCCGACATGTACCATAACTGCACGACTGCCATTTATCTACTTGCAAACCGCCGTCTGTCCGATAATCGCCACTCTGTCTAGCGACCGCACTCTTGCATGATTACCGCCCACCAAACTGCTAGCCGACAACCTCATCGCCACCGCCCGCAAACGTCAAAACCACATGATTGCCTGGTACTTCTGCACATATCTTAGTATATCTTCACGATAACCGTTGGCAACCCTGGTAATCACGAGCCTGCTTGATAAGCGCCTTAAATGAATAACCATCAACATGACAGGTGATGACCAGACGTTGAACGACAATCCGATACCACCCACTATTGTATACACTTGCAGACTTTTGTAACGCAACACATTTCAAACTTAAATATCTCAGTTATTAGTTAAGATTTTGATTTAAATTTTTAATGTGATCATTTGACTACATTCTGAGCAAGCTCACGATACATTCACTCATTCGTAATGATTGAGCGCTTAAGCACGTGGGGTATGTTTGGTTTCGTCTTTCGCACGTAGAAATGGTGAAACGTTATATTATTCATCAATTAGGCAATCTGTCGGGCTGGTGATCAGGTATGTAGGCCAAAGATAACTCATATTCATACTCGACAGTGTGTTTAATGCACTAGGAAGTTTTCTTTTCGATAATTTCAGATGCGTTAATGCATTCGACTTTTCGAAAACTGTTTTTTTTCTATGTTGCGCAGTAATGTTCGAAATAAATAACAAAAGAAAATGTAAAATGTACTATTAAAGAATCACATATTTTCAACTTTTTTTTAAGTTGTNTAAATAAACTCGTAGTGGCATTAACAATCTACGTCTTGACTGTCAAGCAGCTACTCACTTAGGGCTTTGATTTTTATATTATAAGCCCAATCGACCACGAAAAGTGCTCAGTGTTCAATTTTTCGCCGAGTGGACTTGTGGATGAAAATGTGCAGGCATATTATAGTAATTTTTTTTGCAGCAACATGTATGACTGTCTTTGCATCTGAGCCGAGGCATTGCTCCAGCTTTCATTACGAAGAGCAGCTCTTGAAGAAAATGGTTCAGATGGAGTTCGACTGGGCAAAGATGAAACAACGGCAGGAGGAAATCAAAAGTGCGGAAAGACTGGGCGAAATGTCAACAATACTGGAAAGTTATAAAAATCGTTTGTTGCAGCTCGAAAATTTGTCAAAAGGTAATGAACTGTTAAGAAATTGCGAAATAACTCTATAAAAAATCATGGCATCTCAGCACTTTGATATTTTTTATTATTGTTTAGTTAACCTGTTTTTCGCTTACACCAATACAATTTCGTTTGACTAATTTCAGGGAAGCCTGTCTACTATAAGGCAAAACTTATAGCAGATAATGTAGTAGCTCCGCCAGAGAACCAGAATTTCATCTTCAAAGAAATCATCTATAATGTTGGGGATAGCTACAACCCTTCAACCGGTGTATTCACTGCCCCTGTGAGCGGCCTGTATCTGTTTACTGGCCAGATGTGTTCCTACCCATCAAACGGTGTCTATTACAAACTGGTAGCCAATGGAAGCACTCAAACTAGCGGCTTAGTGTTCGATGATTCTAGAGTCGCGTGTACGTCATTTGACGCCGTTGTTCCCTTGGAGAAGTCAAAGACAGCGTTCATAGCGTCCTGGAATACAGGAGAAAATACAATGTGCGACAATTCACGGCAGTGTCTGTTTTCTGGCGTATTGTTGCAACCATTTTAAGAATGGCTCGTCTAAAGTATAGTCTTTTGTCCATTTCCTTGAGAATCTTTGGACCACTTAACTATCGGAGTGTGAATCGTCTTAGTTCACTGTTACTTTTTAGCGATAAACAATAGTTTAACTAACAAGTGCTTGTCTGCTTAAAGGTATTTCCATATCGTGTTTGTCCGAGGCAAAATGTGGTGAGCTATCATATTAATGTCTTCCAAATCATGCAGTTATTAACAGCATTTTTTTTTACTGACCTAAAATGGTACACAAAATATTCGTATGTTTATTGTTTATATTGCATCGTATTCTATTTAATCTTACAGCTTGTGTTTCGTATGTACACACTAGGTTTGTTTGTAATGTTTGGGAATTTAAATATGTTTTATATATGTTAATGCGCTATATCATCTTCTGTAAATACGTACAGCTCCGTAACATTAAAAAAATAAAACGTATCTATCAACCTGTTTGATATGAATCTCGCTCTGGAAAAAGGGGCTAAATGCATGTGCGTAAAGTGTCGTCCCAGATAAGCCTGTGCAGTCAACACAGTCTAATACGGGAAGACACTTTCACATTTATTATATTTGTTGTTTTAAAGCAAGTCTCTTCTTAGCGAAAATCCAGTCAAGAATCATATGCTTTAATTATTATGATACTATTAAATTTGACTGATGATTGTATGGTTTGTTGTATAGATCTTTGTACCAAGAATATAAGAGAATGCATATGTTTCTTCTTGTTCTATTATTTTATAAATTTCATTAGACGTTAACAAAGGTATCACGCCGCCCGTCCGCCCATCTCACCGTGTGTTCATAATGCGGCGGGTTTTTTAATCGAGTCTATAAGAATAATATGTTTTATATCTTAATATTCGTCTGTACAACTGATATTGTCACCATAATTGGCAATGAACAATTAATACGGCCAAGATACAATACAAGGCACTCAGTACAAGTACATTTTTGCGCAGATGACTTCCACTCCGGTTGGCAAGTACAATAGTGATGGTATCATAATCCCGAACGACTGTATTCATCTACCAACGTAAAATGGTTTTTTGCCTATAAAAATGCTCTATTTGGACGACCAATTGTTTCGTTTTGACACATATACACTCTTACGCTATTTTTATCAAACAGATATTACAGCATCTGTTTAGGATTCATATTCCCTAAAAAGCACATGCCAGCTAGGTGCATTCAAATTCAATTTTACCTGCCCGCAACAAATGTGTAACTGGACCATGTGTACAACAAAACAAGAGTCAGTGACCTCGTAAAATACTTCAACAATTATCCAATCTATATGCATGTGGCTTGGAAACCTTTCTCGGGAACAAATCAATATGATCATAAGGAATCTTACGTCATTAAAACGTATTTATTTATATGATCCGCGTTCTGGGAAAACTGTGCTTAATGCATGTGAGTAAAGTGTCGTACCAGATAAGCCTGTGTCTCCACAGGCTAATCAGGGACGTCACATTCCGCTTATACGTATTTTTTTGTTTAAGAAAGTCTCTCCTAAACGAAAATCAAGTATAGGCGGAAAGAGCTGTCCCTGACTAGCCTGTGTGGATTGCAACCTGGGACGACACTCTACGCACATGCATTAAGCAAAGGGTTTGGACCACCGAAAGCTCAGAGTGTGAACCGGCTTAGTCCAATCATAGATTTTGCTCTGAGACGCATTAGGTTACCCGAATGTTGAAGTAGATGTCTCTTATCTAGTGCGATAAATTATAGTTTAATTAACGATTGATCGTCTGCTTAAACGTATTTCTATTTCGTGATTGTCCGAGGCACCTTGTGGTATCACTAAATGTTTTATATCTTAATATCCGTCTCACCATGATTGGTAATAAACAATCAATACATCGAAGACACAATATAAGGCATGTAGTACAAGTACATCACTGTGCAGCTGACTTCCACTCCGGTTGACAAGTGCAATAGTGATGGTATCATAATATCGAACGACTGTATTCATCTACGGACGTAAAATGGTTGAAGGACTATAAACATGCTCATCTATTTGGACGACCAAATGTTTCTTTTTGTCCATTGACGTAATTGGCAATTGCGTGATGTTCATATATCGGTGGTTTAATCGAATACTGGTCATTTGGTACGTAACTTTTAACTGATATTGAAAAAAAAAATATATTCATTCGTGATTTAAAGAAGCAATGACAATAGTTTTCAATCAAAAAATAGTACTGGATATATTTGGGGTAAACAACTTCAACAGGGCTTCTTGTATATTTTTTATACTTCTTTTTTTAACACAAATACAATCGTATGCTTTTTTCATCAAACCGATATTACAGCATCTGTTTAGGATTCATATTCCTAAAAAAAAAATCAAATGCCAGCTAGGTGCATTAAAATTCAATAGTACATGCCCCTAACAAAAGTGTTACGGCAGCATGTGTATAACAAAACAAGATTCAGTGACCTAGTAAAATACTTTATCCAAAATCTGTGCATGTGGCTTCGGAACCCTCCTTGGTAACATATCAATATGAACATAAGGGAAAGTTTTAGCAAATCGAAAGAAAGGACAGACTCAGAGTATCGGGTGTTTGTTTTATATAGAAGATCAACACTGACTTTTTGGGTACTCTATTCTGCTCACACATTCACTTTCGAACTATACTTGTTTAAGGTTGGGCTGGACATCCTGGTATATCTATCGCCAAAAAAACAAATTGGAATGATACAATGAACAATCATCAACACATTTTATGTTTGTCCTAGGTCAGGACTGTATGCTAAATATATTTAAATATATTTATGGAGAATATTATGTGAGTTTTGGATAAAGATCAAGTTTATCATGCGAGGCCAAATATCTTTAAATATACAAAGATTGGAAACATCCATTCGGACAAATAGAAAGTATCGAAAATTCTCGCCGGGGAAACGAGATCGATGTCACGTGACATCAATCGGGCAGTCGCCTCAGTTATATGGCGTTATCATGCCCCACGGCAGCGTGTATACCAGCTTAAAAAGCACGTGTGCATTTGCATAAAACTGTATTTTTTTTATAAATACTTCTGATTTACGTATTATTTTAAAGGTTATATAAAAAAGTACACGGCTACGAAAACGTTTTGATTTTAACGTGAATAGTTTCGGAGATATTCATTAGCGAATCTTTGTTACATTTCAGGCCGATGCAGAGTTTCTTATTAAAAAGTGCATATCCTCCTTTGCCCTCAATTTTACTATTTCCGATTTACGTATCAGTTTGAAGTTAATATAAAAATGTAAACGGCTACGAAAACGTTTTGATTTATACGTGAATAGTTTCGGAGATATTCATTAGCGAATCTTTGTAACATTTCAGGCCGATGCAGATTTTCTTATTGAACAGTTCATATCCGCCTTTGCCCTCAATTTAACTATTTCTAAATTAACATTTCATGTATATATATCAATCATTGTGTTGTGTGTGTTAATCGATACATCAAATAGAACGGTAATGAGCATCAGCTTAGACTCTGCATAAGCACGCTGTTCGATATGTGGCGTGTTCTGAGAAAACTGGGCAAAATGCTCGTGCGTAAAGTGACATCCCAGATTAGCCTGTGCAGTCTGCACAGGCTAATCAGGGACGACACTTTCCGCCTAAACTTGATTTTCGCTAAAAAGAGACATCCTTTAAACGAAAAATTCCATAAAAGCGGAAATTGTCGTCCCTGATTAGCCTGTGCAGACTTCACAGGCTAATCTGGGATGACCATTTACGCACAAGTATTTTGCCCAGTTTTCTCAGAACACGACACATATATGCTTGCCTACCTTCCACAATTTAGCCTGGACGTTTATTGACAGCCCATCCGGCCAGCCTGTCTGAAAATTTCCGGCATGTCTTGTAACCGCCAGTATTCGCGCGCATGCTTGGTGACTGCAAATTTGCCTTTCAACTGACACCTGACTTGTAACCTACCCCGTCCACATATTAACTGTCCGTCAGTCTAGAAAAGTCCTGTCTTCCTTGAATATCCCGACATGTACCATAACTGCACGACTGCCATTTATCTACTTGCAAACCGCCGTCTGTCCGATAATCGCCACTCTGTCTAGCGACCGCACTCTTGCATGATTACCGCCCACCAAACTGCTAGCCGACAACCTCATCGCCACCGCCCGCAAACGTCAAAACCACATGATTGCCTGGTACTTCTGCACATATCTTAGTATATCTTCACGATAACCGTTGGCAACCCTGGTAATCACGAGCCTGCTTGATAAGCGCCTTAAATGAATAACCATCAACATGACAGGTGATGACCAGACGTTGAACGACAATCCGATACCACCCACTATTGTATACACTTGCAGACTTTTGTAACGCAACACATTTCAAACTTAAATATCTCAGTTATTAGTTAAGATTTTGATTTAAATTTTTAATGTGATCATTTGACTACATTCTGAGCAAGCTCACGATACATTCACTCATTCGTAATGATTGAGCGCTTAAGCACGTGGGGTATGTTTGGTTTCGTCTTTCGCACGTAGAAATGGTGAAACGTTATATTATTCATCAATTAGGCAATCTGTCGGGCTGGTGATCAGGTATGTAGGCCAAAGATAACTCATATTCATACTCGACAGTGTGTTTAATGCACTAGGAAGTTTTCTTTTCGATAATTTCAGATGCGTTAATGCATTCGACTTTTCGAAAACTGTTTTTTTTCTATGTTGCGCAGTAATGTTCGAAATAAATAACAAAAGAAAATGTAAAATGTACTATTAAAGAATCACATATTTTCAACTTTTTTTTAAGTTGTGTGAGTTCATGGTGCTGGTAAACGTATGTAAAACGTGGTGTTAATGGAAATATATTTTTGGTACGACATGGGGCGCAGAATATACGATTTCTTAACTTGCCTAGCTCGCATTTCTATAAAGACCTTCTCATTCAACGCGTTATGTTGTATTTCATATTTACAGAAACACGCTAATAGCAGTGGGTACGTGCATTAAAGGGACTTGTTCACAGATGTTTGCATGTGTTGATGTTTGTCATTAAATGCTTTAAATTGATAAATGTTAACATCTAAGAGCTCCAGTTTAAAACAAAAATAAAATAAAATAAATAAAGAAAAAAGGTTAGCCACACTTGGGCTCGAACCACTGCCCCTTGGAGTAAAATTCAATAATCCTCGTAATATCACAAACTATAACAATTACAACAGAACTTTCCAAATTATCAATCGTTTCGCGTTTGTAACGCTAAATAGTTTTCAGACTTTTAAATCGTCAAAAGATGCATATAATGGATATTTTAGAGCAGGTTAAATGTTCAGTTTTACTGTTTTCGTGGAAAAACACAACTACTTCGAATATTTGCAAATATGATTTTTATTTTTTTATTTTGTCAATTTAGCAAAACGTGAAGAAATGCCTTTAAGCACGAGTTTTATTTGTCGCTGTAACCGTCTTAAAGTTAAAAAAGGCTCCTTATTAGTGTTTCTATAAAACAAATTAGGATGAATATTTTATTATATTTTATACTGGCGAATATATTGTTGTGTTCTTTATATAGTATATATACGAATCTCTTTAAATTCCTACTCAAAGATACTGATGAGCATCAAACAGCATAAAACCTGGTAGCGAAAATTTATTTACATTATATGTCAGAGGGGGAAAGCGTTTAGAAATCCGCACATTCTAAATTTCTCACCATCAAAAACACCTTAGTCAGCATCACCTCCATGAACCATGACGTCACAATCTGGCCCGCTCCATCCCAGCATGCACTGCTTGTTACCACTTCCTGTGCACGTGAAATAGTGGGTACAGTTGTCGACGGGGTGGCATGGTGACAGAGTTGTTGTGGACAGGGTAGTATTTGCTGTGGTCGGGACAGTTGTTGTTGTTGTTGTGGTGGTGGTTGTGGTCGAGGCTGAGGTGGTGGTTGGACCTTGTTCGCAATTGGTCCCGTTGTATTCTAAAATAAACAAGAAATGTGTTTGTGAAACACTATGTCCCCTTTTGAACGATTTTGACCCATATATTTGACCTTTCACCTTGAAGGATGACCTTGACCTTGACCTTTCACCACTCAAAATGTGCAGCTTCATGAGATACTCATGCATGCCAAATATGAAGTTGCTATGTTCAATATTTCAAAAGTTATGGCCAATGTTAAAGTTTGTGCAAACAAACCAACAAACCAAAAAGAAGGAGGCGCAATTAATGGAAATGAGAGCTGACAAGCTGCAAGAAATCTCATTGGTCAATATTTTGAGTTATGACTAAGGGCGTTCACAGTAGCCATGGTTACCTGCTGTCCGCCTCAACTGGACGGGACATCGTTCAATGATGTTCCCTTTCTTAAACACGAGAACGCCCTCAATAAACACCTGTGACATAACCCGTCCATCCAGCTCAACGTCCGAGAAATTGACCTTCGGAGTTTCCCTGAATATGGCTCCCGCGTTCATCAGTGTAAGGATTTCAAACACAGAAGCATAGGAACCGGTCATCGGGAATTCGTGAGAACCAACCCTGACCTGAGCAAGAGTCTCGATGTTTGTGGCGCGTGTGATGTTCATGACAAACCAGGTTTCTATGTTATCGTCTGCGCATGTGTAATTACCGGTCCACTCACTGTGAACTATTTCTTTTCCTGTGAATTTCGAATAATAGTTTAATTAACTCTCTCAACATTTTTTTCAAATTAGTGTTCTTAATTTCATGTGCATGGGACAAAAAGATTATGTAAAATAAGTCAAGCGTCATGACTTTTCTGTTAGAACATAATTTCAACACAGTTTGATTTTGACTGCCATGTGATAGTACATGTAATGACATATTTTATACACACTTAGATCTACTTTTTAATGATTTGAATTATCTTGTAAGTTCAACTGAATGTAATATTAAGACGTCACAGAACAAATGTATAAACAATTCTAAACAATATGCATTATTGCATGTAAAAGGATTTAAACCTTTACCACTCAGATATGCATTTTGACCTGTTTGAAGTCCCTTAGAAAATCCTATTGAATCTTAGACCTTTCTTACTACATCTAATTTTATAAGGACCAGGTTAACGTCTTAAGAATACGCTGTGGCAATAGCATATTATCAATGCAGGGAGTAGAAAATATGTGATGTACACATATAATACGATAGTTTGTCAAAACAAAATATTATTCTTTTTCACAAAAATGCCAATGGAACTGCCTGCCTACGTTACAAAATTCTTTAAACAGAAAAATGTAATTGTGTTAGTCTTGAGCGTTAATTGCTTAACAACACAGAATGTGTGTATCTTTGTGTGCGCAATACAGAGATAACATGTTGTTATTTTAGTGAATTTGCTTGTATGTATTAGAGGCGTAGATACCAACGTTGTTATACGAATCTGTATGTATCAAGTAAATATGTTTTTTAATAAGTGTTATTTCATAGCCGTTTTATTACACATACTATTTGTTATAACTAATTATCTACGAACTTAATGTATGACCCGTATATTCATATTAAGTAAAATATATAGTACTGTCCCTAAAGATTGTTTACATACGTACGTGTTTCAATTGCCCTGATTTACCATATCACTATCGTAAAACTACAATTGCTACATTTTCGCACGTATATCAGTCTCAATTTTATACATACATCATAACGTCGTCTTACGATTAAAATAGCCTTCATACAATCAGTTTGTTTTTTATAAAGCAGATATGTCATTTAGATACTTAAGTGGAAGAATAATTTTCCAATTTTCTCGAATGTGTACATATATTGACCAATGTGCACTGCGTTAGCCTGATGTTTGGATAATGATATTTCAGTTACTCGCGTTGTAGCATCAGTATATATTTTCTGATGCGTTTCAATCTCGCCTAATGCTATTGCACATATTTGATCATGTCATTAATTCGAACGACTATACATTGACAAAAAAGCAAAAAAAAACAACAAACAAAACAAAGGTTAATATAGCTATGTTTATAGGGATTTGTATTATATTTATAAAATATGTGTGAAGTGACATCTTTATGAAAATTATCCACGACTCAACAAGCATATAGTATAGAAATAATCTCAAAATCGGCGATAGATTCCTATGTGACGACGCAGTTTCCGTTTTATAAAAGGTAATCTTTAGCAATGTATTGATATTTTATGTAACCAAATACAATAATTTCCAACCGATTTTTAACCAATTCAGTGGTTTGAGGCCTAATCTTTATATGGTGATGTGTAACCTATCATATGCATATAAATGAGATCTGGAAAGTGCGAGCAGACGAAGTCAAAACAAGTTGAAAATTGGCTAAAATACTGAAAAGTATCGTAATATCGTAAAATTTGATGATTCAATGGTTTTCTGATGTATTACAACCGCAACTTACCAGAATATTGCTCACGATCACAGGTAAAACTGCTTTCTGAGAGCGAATAGAAAATGGGTCACAAATTCTGATATTTAAACAGCTCGTACTGCAGGGTGGCGAATTTGAAATTCCGCGAGAATATCGTGAGAATACAGATGCCGACTATAGTGTTATGAACAAATCATTTTATTTTAAACAAGCGTTTATTGATTTATGAAGATAATAATAACAATAAGATATCGAATAGATCAAAGAAAATAAATTCGAAAGAAATCGGGATTCAAGCCAAACATTTTAGACGGGTAATATTTACCAAAATTGTGTTTGGAAAATGTCATCGCTATTTGTGGTAAACCAGTCTGTTGCATTTGTCTTGTTCCATTAAATTTATGAGGCCGGGAAACAGAAAAAATGTAGCACAACAAACTAGAGCTAAACATCGTTTTTCGGCGGTGAAAAACATATAATGCAAGAACATAGAGAACAATTAGCTACATAATAATGACTGCCATGACGTATTATTTCTTGAGGTGTGCATTTACGCGTGATATAGCATTTGTCGAAGTGCCTATGTTGCTCAAGTGGTCTTTGATTTTGCATCGCGAAAATAGATGACGCTGGCAGAAAATATTGGACTTGTATAGCCTATAAGGAATGTCTATTTGTATTTCAGAAAAGTGATACAACTAAACTGTCATCGCTTCGCGGCGTGCTTGTGCCCGTAATAGCATATTTACAAAGGTACTGATAATGGCCGGGCTGACATAAAGTTGAGATATCACATTGTACCAGCTTAGCTATCTGCTTTTCTGAAGATATGTAATACGCGTCACTTTACATGTGTAAACATGTATTTAGATTGAAAATGACATTCATACACCAAGGGCGGTATACGCACTAAGGCCTTGACCGACAAGTTCAATACGACAAGGACAAGTCGCAAAATAAACCACTGCTAAACGACGAATACACTGTGCCCAACTTAACATTATTGACCACACTGGATCTTTGCATGCGGAGTGTCCCCGGACTGATAGAGTGCCGGACCACAAGACTCGAAATGGTCCAATCCAAGCTCACGAAGGTCACCCCGTACCACTGATCTGGGCGGGGAAGAATACGATGTAAGGGGAGCTCTACGGCAGTCTGGAGGAACTGCAGTGCACGGCTACATTTGCATAGAGAGCCGGCGTGTTCATCTGAGTGATCGACAAGAAAAAGAAGAAAAAAATGTATATGAATAATTTAAACACTAACATTTAATACTGCTTCACACATGCACATCATTAACAGGTTTGCTACGAAAGTTTTGTTTTGCATTAAAATACTGCTGTACCCAAGCAGCGAAAAATCGTTGTAAATGTTAAAACGCCTAAAAGGTATTTGCGATGATAGAAAGATATGATTGCAAACATCGTGAAATTTATATTTCAATACTTAATGATATTTATGACCGTGCAAGCAAGGATTTAGGTCACTACAACGATAACGTCCGTTTACCTTATCAGACACCTAATAACGACCATTTTAAAGCGGTTGCAGATATCAAACGGAGATCACATGATAAACCTCGACGTGGTTTTACCAATCTTCAAACTCTTAGTGGTCGCATCATCTTTAGTGGTAGTTAACTGCAAAGAGTAACATTTGTATAGTGGAAAATTGTATATTGACATAAGGAATAAAAAAATATATACAGTCATTGACAACGATGAACATGTATTAGACGGATTAACGTATTAAGGTAAGATGCCGTTTTAATCAGTTTAATCAGACCTTGAAATGATGTATTTTCCTCCCCCTGTAGGCCTTGGATTGACGCTCCAGATTATGATGTCCATTACTGCAGCCATGTTGTTTTTATATTCATACATGCTGCCTAAGTCTAACCTTCACGTCCAATCTGCCCATTTTTTAAAGAAGGTTATAAATTGAAAAAGAAATGCGTTGTAAATAATATACAGGCTAATGTGATGACACACACACGCATGCACGCACGCACGCACACACACACACGCACACACACACACACACACACACACACACACACTCACACAAACGCACGTACGCACAGACGCACGGACGCATCCACACACACACACACATACGCACGCACGCACGCACACGCACGCACGATCGCACACAAACACACGCATACTGATTAACTTCATCTATATCGGTATATTATATCAATTTGCCCAGTTTCAAGGGAAAGAGTTATGGCTTCTAACAAATAGGACTGTCGATGTGCTTGGATCGATCGGAATCGATTCGAATTGATATGTATTGTAAAGATTTGTTATGTCGATTGTGTGTGTAATAAATTACAACGTGCTATCGGAACATGACACGCTAATCAAAGTCTGATTTGACTTAATAAGGATTGTCATCACGAAATACAATTACGTACAGCAGTTTATTAAAAATACTAATCGATTATAAATAAGTAGTATTATTTGCCTGCATGCATTGAAGATTTTCTCGTCACCATGTTCGAGCTTGATGCAACAATATTCCTTTGACTTATATTGTATCAAGTCTAGTTATTTTTTCCGAAATGGGACGTGGTTAAAGATGTGTGTGTTCGAGTAAATGTTAGGTAATATCATTTGACATTGCTTATACCAGGATTGCATTCACTAAGTGTGTTCTCTTCGTTTGTTGTTTTTTTTTAACATTTTTTTTTTCAAAATTTATTGTGTAATATTTTACCATCTATTCTGATACTGCTTTTTGAAAAACTCGTAGATGTTTCTGTAATCAAATACAAATTACAAGTTTAGTATTATTAAGTAAACAACACAGTTAAATAAGCCCAATGAATTCCAATATATAAATAATTCTACAGATGTTAGCAGCGTTATTTCCTTCTGTGACTTACAATTACATATTGTTCTTAAGTGACAAGTGGCTCGAAATTAATAGCTGCTAGAGTGATGAAACTACATAGATTTTAAAACATTCCGACATTCCGTATGTGAACAAATGCGTTATGTTGGAATAGCAATGTCCAATTGACATATGTCCAGATTAAAAATGTTTGCTGTTATAAATTATATGAACTGATCGCAATTGACTCTTTTAGAGCCAGTCACACTCGACAAAATAATACGGTGTTCTAAATTCTAAAAAATCTTTCAGCTCGCGGCATGATTGCCTCGGAATATGTAAAACAAAACAGCCTTGCATTGGCACTTTCAACGCGGCTGAATAAATTATATAAACATACTTGCATCAATAGTGGCTTCATATAAAAAATGATTTGCTCTAAGTTAGATGTTTGCTTTTCAGTGTCACACTCGATAAGATCATCCATTATTATTGAATAAACCGTATTACATAATTATCAAAAACGATTTGTTGTCTTGTTATGTCTTTCATTTTTTTTTTATAAATCATTTAATTTAAAATCTATGTATGTACAGTAGTTTTATATGTATAGATATATACGATTTATATGTACATTTATAGTCACGCAGTATCCGTAGTTGTATACAGAGAATGTTAAAATTAACAAAATATACTTTACCCTATTGACAACAGCTAAATCATATCACTCAGATTCGCTTACCCAAAAACTGTAGTGTGGTCACCCAACTATTGTGCGCCGTTTTTGAACTTGAAATGTGAAACATTCATTAAGTTATATTTATTATTCAGTAATTATATTTTAGGTAATTATTATTTAATGTACTTTATATGTTTTATTTTTAGAATTGATATATGCATTACATTTAATTGATTTCATTTTTTCCATTGTCATACATTTGCAAACATATTTATTGTTAACATTTGAGATATCACCTTGGAATGTGAAACATTCATTTATTTATATTTAAAATAATTGTATATATTTCAGATTGTTATAACTATTGAGTTGTTTTTTACAACAATGTAGATGTGTAAGTGTCTCTAGTAAATTATACAGTATACACTGTTTATAAATTTCCACCTTTTTATAATATAGAACTATAGATGTATATATCCGAAATTGCACAACGTACACGTCTGAAGTGTTTATAGAAATAATCGAACGCTCTTAGATTCGGAAATCATTGTGTTTGCAAGACTGAAAATGCCAATAGACATTGACCCTTTGCTCACTTTTAAATGGTCTATATAAACTTTTGCAGAGTCCAATTTATATCAAAGGGTCATCAAAACTAAACGAAACCTAATGTAAATTACTACAATTCAAAAGGTCAATTAATGCTAATAAATATGACTATTTTTATGAACCTCTAAATTTTATTAAAAAATGAACAGTTGTTATGTAGTGTAATTGTAGGTCTGTGTTATACCAATTTTGTTTCTATAATATAACTATATCTTGCATAAGACGCCGATTGTATAAATTCTTTCTAATGAACTGGTTAAAATCAAACATGTTTCTATAGATACGTTACGTCACAAAAATTTAGAATGTATGACTAGGATTTTTTTACCATTTAACATACAAACTATGAAATAAATCTAAACAATAACACAAATGGTTAACAACACGTGTAATAAATAATTAGCCTTAGCTGTGTGTAAAGCCTTCATTTCATTTGTAAATGTTCAAAAGCAAATTGCAATGTAAGAACGTCAAAAACATTGTAACTGTTCAAATTGAATGGCAGCGAAAACTTCAAGTTGATATTCACCATAGCTAAAATCAAATATCCAACAAAGATTGTCCGAAAATATGTCATCAATCTTTCAACATATTATCATAAGAATAAGTTAGAGAATACCATAACGAAAGGTGTAACAATTTGAAGTTCAAAACGAGGCTGACAATCCAAATTTGATCCTTTTTTAATTGGTTAAATGGCATTATCCACACACGTACACAATCTTAATCTCACCAGTAATGTAAAATTGATTAGGATAACGTGTAAATGACGATCTGTGCAATGATTTCGAAATCCAGACGTTTACCAAGGGTCAAGGTGACCTTAAGGTGAAATAACCATGCGCCAAATGCATTTGAAAAAAAGTCAAAGCCCGTGAGCTCTTGTCTAGAACACCCTTCGACCAACTATAAATCATTTACAACAACTGGCTGCGACTTAAGCGACTGTTTCTTGTGTAATTAACATTCTTGCGCATGCACGCATTTTCGCATAACGCAATCCATCGACCAAATAACTATCGTTCACATTTGATCTATTTAAGATAACACTATCTTATTCGTTGATAAAAATACATCTGATTACATGGAAAAATAGTTAAGAAACAATGAATACAAAAGGAATATGCAAATGTTACGCAGACATAAATGTCGGCTGATTCGAATTTTGCCATTATACATGAGATACGATGATGCATTTCGAAATACTCCATATCTCCGTGTATTAACATTTGTTCGACACTTGTCTCAGTTGTTTTTAATGAAAGAATGAATTTCCACGTTAAATGTGTGACATAACTATTGGTTATGCCAATATGACATGAATGAACTATTTTGAGTAGTTAGTAAGAAATATATGGCAACTAAGGAAATACAAACTAGTAACGTATTCTCAATTTGCCATAGTCTTTCATATCTAAGCTGAAGGTTTATTTGTTGGTATACGCTGGGAATGTGTATAAGACTATAAGTTTTTGTTTTATTTTTAGATGACTTATGAAGGGCAATTCAAAGAAAATATGTTCGGCGAGAAAACTGATAAAAGGATTCTTACTGATGAAACAAGCACTTGACGACCCTTCTAAATACCTTCGTTGGCTGTCCGCAAGCAAATACGCCACTGAAGGGAGGATCGAGTCTCAGTCGGATGGCGGCTAACACTAACGTATTCAGCGACAAGGAGACCAATAACTGGTTCAAGGCTTGCATATCACTTAATGTTACGAAGGCAGGATTGACTAACTTCGTTGAAAACGAAATGAAAAAGGTCCATGGAGCGGTTGGTAGAAGTTGTGGGCAATGTTCTATTGAAAAACTGATACCATGCCCTTTTCATGGTCTATGTAAAACGAGGGCACGAAATAGCTGCACGTTCCACAAATCAAACCTACCGCAGCAATGCCATATATGCGATCAAGTGAAATTTCGTATTATATCATTTCACCGATTCAGTGGTCCTTCATGGAAGAACACTAAAGCACAAGGTTGGAAAACAGACTGGTGGGAAGTAGCCAAGTGTTACCTTCCTCCAGACGGTTATACTGACGTGCCCTCGGTTCAGAAATCAGATTTCAATGGGGTGATAAATATAATGTTGAACTGCACACATTTCCTGACATGTCTCTCTTCGGCGTGGCTATCACCTCCACCGCCTGACCCTCAATGTCTATTAGAAAAGGTAGTGTAAAAGTTTACAAGTACTAATGATTTTCTTAAGTAGTAATTTAAAAATAATAATTTACCAGTTCATGCACAAGTTATTTGTTTTTAAACATACAGTTCAATTCAGGTCCGTCAAATTGGCCGAACTGTACGCCATACTGCCAATTGCAAGATAACAGATGGTGCACTGAATGACTACTTGCATGCATTGGCCATGCTACTGGCAGATCCAGTTTGTCTGGCGAATGATCCAATTGCAAACAAAGCCTTCACTATGCTAACTGATGTACGTATATACGTTTTTGTTTATGTCCATCATAGTCAAATTTTGTACTTGCAAAATGCATTTTGTAATATTATTAAAAAGTATTCAATAATATTTAAGCGAGAAAAAACTTTACACACAATGACTATCTGATAATTAATCAACGCTTGATTTGTTCTCATGATGTACAATGGTCATATTGTTACACATCAAAACGTTATGATAATTGATTAAGTAAGATAAATATAATTATAAGAGCGTACTACCTATGATATTCAGATATGCCGATACAAGCGATAGCAACATGTTTGATATATGAATGATTTACACGTAAAAGAACCAGACATGCTCAATACACATGCCCAATCTTTTTACTTCTTAATATGCATTAAAGATGCAATCTGGGTCACTTACTAAAAACCAAAGCATCGCATACATAAATGTATGTGAACATGCTTAACAAAAGGTAAGTGATTGATGCAATAAACACGATCACACTCAAGACAATGGCCAGTCTGGAACCAAACGGAACATTTAATACTTAATATTTTTGTAAATATTCGTAACCATAACGGTTCACTTACGTAACCTAATGACAATATCCTTTTGTTTTTCAATCATACTGTGTTTGTCAGTGAAACTCCTGGACGCAACATAGACTAAATATTACTTAGTTAATGAACACATTTTGGTTTTACACACAAGCTTTGCAGTTTGCTTCTCCCTCAGTTATTCGGATTGCGGCATCATGTCGATTTAAAACCAATTATCGGACGAACATTTGCTTAAGTTACGCGAACAAGACTCTCAATTTGCTACGTATCGACGACGTAAGACTTTTTAAATATCTTGTTTATACTATGTAGAAGTGCCAAACATGTGTACACAACTAGGTCACCTGGTTAAGTTGTCTACTATTGGTGTACCTTGACCTTGAATGAGCGTTTCAGAGCCATCGTCGCCTTCTTCCTACCGTATAATTTGCATTAGTTGGTGCAGAGTTATGTGTGGATGAACTTATGCAACTTATTCCATAAATCAACGTGCAGATTTTTGTGTTTGTGTGTAATCAATGTGAAGTAGGAACGAAGACTTTTCAGATTAATTGCACTAATACTAAAGTTTTGCATTTGCTTGAATTGAGTCATGGCGGGGTATTTGTCATGTTCAATGACTGTCCAACTTTTAATAATGACGCTATTTCATATCATGCCACATTATAATATATCGTGTGTTTTCCAATTTGAATGTAGCTTCAGAATGACAGCCTCCCTCTCACAGAATGGGGCAATCTGATTCAAGAGGCCACACAAGCCATTGAGCATGCAAGAGATGCCGCTGAGGAACAATTCTCGCAAAAGGCAAAACATACTCTCGCAGAAGGGTTGCACAAAATAAAGGAAGCGCTGAATGACGGTGAAGTAGAAATTGGAAAGAAAATAGCAGATAAGATGATGCATGCTACAATGCAAATTGAGCAGAAGAAGTGTGAGAGTGTTCAGATACTATATGACAGAGCAGAATTTTGTAAACAAAAATTAGAAGATGAGTTTCAGAATGCTGAACATACAATAACGACAAAGACACTCGCTTCAACAACGCAAATAGACACTCTGACAAAACGTAGTGTTCAACTTATAGACGTCCACACAAGATATAGCGTGGAGCGCATTCACCATAGAGGTGCTGAAAATGAAACAGATAACTATGAAAGCAACGCAGAAAGTAAGTTAACCATAATTATCTGGCACACATATATGGTTTAGAACACCTGAGCAAATAGCGCGCATTTGTGATCAACTATTGTCCGTTGTTCGTCGAGCGTCGTGTAGTGTGCTTTTTCAACATGTACCTTGTTAACACTATATAGACCACATATATTGCCCAATCTACATGAAACGGGGTCAGGAGATTTGTCCGTATGATAGTACGGTTGACTTTGCAACTGGGCGTCTTGAAGTCTAGAAATATTTCAGTAGGTCAAGTTTAAAAAAAACTTGTTTACACTCTTGGGTTCACATTTATTGCTTAATAATCATAAATCTTGTTCAAAACATGTGTTCTTCTGATACATCAGTTAAGTTTGGAAATTGTTCTGGTTCTTTGGAAAACATGGCTGCCGNTTTCCGTTTATGATTTGGTTGAAAACGTGTAAATACTATAAAAAGCATGCTTTACTGTTCAATAAGAATGAACTACAATGCAACTTTCAAAGAACATTTGTTTCTATTGTTCTATCGGCCAGAATCCGATTAATTGACAAATAACATTTCTGCCAGGGGGCGGGGCAGGTTCTCTTATATTGCAATAGTAAGACCTTGTTGAAAAAGAAAAAAAACAATCAAGAAATCAAAATATTGTTCTAATTAGTTTGAAACTTGCTCGGATCATGTGTTCCAATGCAAATGTCTGATTCGCTGAAAACATGGCCATTATTGGGAGGGGCAGTTTCCCTTATATGGCGTACGTGAAACTTTGTTAATTCTTTAAAAGTCACATTTTAGTCCACTCTGCATAACACTTGTTAAGAATATTTGTTCTATTGATATATTTGCCAAGTTCGAAAATGGTTACGGTCGGTTGCAAAAGATTTCACCCATGGGATGGGGGAAATTTTCAGTGTTGTGCTCTAGTGAAACATCGTTTACACACTAGAAGTCAGAAGTTGGGCCCAATCACCATGCAACTTGCTCAGAACATTAATTTTAATGATATCTCGGCGGTGTTCAAAAATAGTTCCGGTACTCTGAAAACATGGAAGGTAGTTGTCTTTATATAGCTATTTCCAACAGTCAGAAATCTATTAAACTCTATCCAACCCACCATTTTTGCATTTCAGGTTATATAACACTTAATTATTGTGTAACTCTCCGTGTTTGTGCATATTTGTAAAACGTTCATTTTCTCTTATGGTTTTAAGACCATATAGCACCCATGCTTTGTGTGGATTTTTCCTCTATTCTATGTGCGTATGCAACATTTTGGTGCATTTCATTGATTTGCGACTACGTTGAAAGATGAACGTTTTGGGAGCATTTATTGAAGTACTGTGCTTTTGTCGAAATCTCTCTGCCGAAATCCTGTTTTCCGAGGGTGCTTGCCATTTGGCGAATTTAACTTTCTTAGAAATTCAAAGAACTTACCGTTTTGATATCATTTATTGGAATATGACGGATTCATATGTTTATTATTGTTATATTATTATTGTTTTATTTTAGAGACTCTGAACGGTGAATAACATGTCAATTATCCTAGGCAATAGATTTATTACGGTGTATGAACACCCGTGTTAACTCCCACAAAAAACCACACAAACACTATACATCTAATGACCTCCTCGTGTATGCAAGTTATCATTTCGTTACTTGATGACAGCTTTTCTTCAAACGTTTGACCGCATGTGGCATTATGACCGATCTCCAACTTGGAATTCGCTGATGACATCGACCTCATGAGTGGCATAAGCAGTGAGCTCCAATACCTCAACAACAGTCTCTTTGAAATAGTAGTAGGATACGCGATGGAAGTCAGCAGTTTGTTGACAATCAGCTCCATCAGCTTCCCCACCAAGCACAGTCCATCATAGTCTCCATCATATATATAAATATGCTTGATGAGTAGTATAGATAACAATCAATCAATTTTAAGTAAGAGTTCGTCTATGAGCATAATTATATCTGACTGGTAATATAAAATATTCGCATGTTATGTACGTACTCCTATGAACATTTATTATCTTTTCAGATCTTTTCTGCAGACTGATAGACCATTACCGTGACACCGTAAGCTGTGTACCTCTGTCTTCACTGAGCCCCAGTCTCGATAAGCAAGTTCAAAACATCTATGCCAGTCCAAAAATACACAGGATGAAAATAGAGAATAATGGGAGACGCACAAAACAAGAGCAAATTTTCTCGTACAAAGATTGCTTTTACAAAGGTGATCATTTCTCAAGACGAACTTATTTACAAGGCGAGCCGGGCAGTGGCAAATCGACATTCGCTGCAAAGTTAGTTGACGATTGGTGTAACGTACATGCGCCCGCAACGGAATCTACAAAAGAAAAAACGTTTTTTGTTGACTTTGATACCCTTCAGAAATTTAAGTTTCTCTTTTTCTTATCTTTGCGAGATTCAAGACATCAGAAGGATGTAATGCAGATGATAAAAACTCAACTTATTGATAAGATGTATGGGGAAGATGAGCGTGAGGAAGCGAAGAAACTTTGCCAACACATTATGAACAACGAAATGTGTCTCGTTATTCAAGACGGTCTGGATGAATGGCCTGGTGATGAGCCTCTACCTTCTATAACTGGAATTCATAAGGACAAGTGCATCGTATTAACAACTTCTCGACCATGGAAACTTGCGGATGAACGTATCAAAAATTCGCAAATAGACATTCTGTTAGATCTAGATGGCATAAGTGATCCTACAGCTTTTAACGAAATAATATTGCGTTGCCTACTTGACGAAACAAAGGATCTGAAAGAAACATTGAAACAATTTCAGATATTTCTTAAGAGTCGGGACCTTGAGTCGATATCAACTTCGCCTATGCTCCACACACTTGTACTGTGTACCTGGGTAGATGATATGGCAGAGTGTCTCAACGGATCGTCACGTTGTGAACTGTACACTACCCTGCTTGAAAATCTATGTAAAAAGGCAAATATTAACACTGATTATTTCAACGGATTGAATCCACCACCGGTGAACTGTTTTGTTCGCACGAAATATCTAAAACCTAATATGGAACACATATATTGTATCGCTAAAGCTGCGTTCTCCTTATTGTTTTCAAATGAAAAAGAAACATCAATAGTTTTCAGCGACATAATATTGTCTGGTTATTTGCCTGATACTACATCTCAGTTCGCGCTCAAATCGGGATTATTATCTAAAAGAAAAGGCAAAAGGTTTCTCAATTATACGTGTACATTTATAAGCAAAAGTGTACAGGAGTTCCTAGCTGCTTTTCATGTCTCCAACAACGAAGACGTAATTGATGACGTCATTTCCAAATATCTCAAACGACATGATAATTCCTATCTCGATGTATCTCAAGTTTTCATATTTCTATGTGGAATGAACACCTCGGCAGCAAATAAACTGTCTGAACTGATGAATGTACACGATGTTGATCATCATTTTGAAAGCATTTTTGAAAGGCCTTTCCAGCGCACCATCATCTCCGGCTATAGAGAGGCTGCAGCCAACAAGAACACCGAAATACGACTGTATCTGAGTCACTTTTTATTCTACAGTCATAATGCTGAAGATTTGTTCCATATATGGGCAGTGAACACGTCACGTGCGCGATCTTTAGTTGTTGAACTTTGGGTTAAACATGTAACAGTATGTTCACTAGACGCGTCATCTCCTCGTTGTCAGGGACCTGGACCTGTTACCACACCTGCAAGTGATCGTCCCGATATCTCTGCACGATACAATCAGGAAGACGCCCGTTCGACTGAATCTTGTATGGAGTTCGACTTGTCATCGTGTGACAAGTTGGAATGGCTGAAGCTCTACGGTAATGTTACCGTGTTACCAAATACACTGTTTGGTCTGAAGAAATTAAAACATCTTGAGTTGCGGTGTAAATGTGAAGGGCTTGACCTGTCAATGTATGAAAATCTTGAATTAATAGATGTTTATCATGAAGTACATTTATTACCACTTTCTATTATAAACTATAAGAATCTAAAATTTATTAAAATACATGGCACTTATAATGGATTGGATTTGTCATTGTTTGAACATTTAACATCAATAACAATCAGCGATAAAGTGAAAGTGTTACCGAAACAACTTCCTATTCAAAGCACACACAAACTTACAAGTATTGTCTTGTATGATTTTGATTTTAACTGTTCTGACAAAATTGCGAGTAATACATGGTGTCGACTCAACGGTGCAGATCCATTACAGTGTTCAGACACTTGCCCAGTACTTCACTCCATACAATACATTGAATTGCGCTGGGTCACATGTTCCTCTACCTGGCTACGCAGTCTATTCGGTGCGTTGCTAACACTCGATCACGAGGTGGAGTGTGAGCTGAAGTGGTGTGACATAACATCCTGTGTAGAGGGCGCAGTTTGCGAATCATCTACAAGTATATGCGCAACAATAACGACGGGTTTGAACGATACAATAACAATCAAAGCATCTGGAGACAGTGCCGGTCTGTGGGAGACTATGCACGGCCTAAATGTCAAGAAACTAAGTCTGTGTGGTAGGTTTAAAGTTTTGAGAGTGAATCATGTATCGTCATTGTCACAGTCACTATTATTACTCACACAGCTGGAAACGCTCTCAATGTTCTTATCTTCACATATTGGCATACAGCTTCCTCAGTCATTGAAGCATTTGAATGTCTTTTATGATAGATGTTCTCCATCAGAACTACGCGACCTGGTGATCAAACTGTCTGCGTTGACTCAATCAGTTGATTGTGGATTTGAATTCCCTTGTGTAAATAAAAGTGTTAACGCAGATGACACTGATAAATACACGATTATTAAGATTCTACCAGAGGAATACATCCCCATCCAACAGGAACTCGAAGAACTGGAACATGTTGAAGTGAAACGATTTCGAATATATGACAGGGCACCTGGTACCAGTACCTGGTATGCACGTGACAGTGTTTGCATTGATGGTGATCATATTGACGATAGTGTTGATGAAAAGTTTCATGAGTACTTTGTCAATCATATAAGTCAAAGTATTGACGGTCTCAATCGTATATCAATGAGACTTCAGATTAATTGTTTGAAAGATCTAGACTTGACCTAGTAATGTGATACATGCGACTATAAAACAGGAAATTGGTATTTACATGTGAATTATATATTTCCAGAATAGTTTGTTATATGGTGCAAATCACTTTATACATATTATTAAAACACACACACAAATTGGTTTGTACAGTATATTGACTCGGATATCAATCCGACGTCCTATCAGTTTTGTTAAAACCCCAGTCATTAACTAGTGAAGTAGGACATGCGACTATATGGCACCAATTTGATATTAACGAATTTGTAATACATTTCCAGAAATGTTTTATTGTTCTGCAAATTAAATTGAATGCATACATTCCTCAATGATTCCCGCATGTCTATTATAACTAAGTGCAATTTTTTACTGTCGATGTAGTTCTTTTAATTATGATAATCTGATGAAAATGTAACGATTTGAGCTGAGTTGTTTAAAATGTTATTATTGTTTCGGACGATGACGATTATGTTTATTTTATGATTATATTAAGAGAATAAGGATAATGATGGCAAATGATGATAATGAAACGACAACAGCGGTGATGTTGCTGTTATTTCAGCTGCTGCAGATGATGATGACGATGATAATGATTATGCTGGAGATGTGGGTGAGAGAATACGTGTTTTTTTTCGGTTAAACCTTTTTCCCAAAATAAGTTTCACTTGCGTTATCAAAGGTTCTCTTCCCGAAGACGTTTTTATGACGATGAGTTATGGCATTAAAAAAAATAACGGGAAAGGTACCATGAATTAGTTTCTGATTATTAAAATCTCGAAAAAAAAAAAGTACAACTAAATTCAAGTATTCTGTTTCATTTTTAAACCAAGAATCAATGGATTGAATATTTTGAAATGCAAAAGCATTACTTGCTTTACAAAGTAATGTGTTGACCACTTGAGCCTTCGAATGTGTGAATGTAATAAAAAAACTAACCCCACAGTTGCATTGTATTAAACATTTTTTTTTTCCAAACTCAAGTTTAATTTACGTTGCAGTTTATTTCGTTGATCGATGTATTTCGGATATTAAAGTTTTCAGTTACAGTCTTCAAAACCAATTCATCAAGATGAAGTTAAGCAACATCAACAAAACAAACATCCTTTTATAACCAAAGCACACTTCCTTTAACAATGGCATCATTTAATGTCACTTTTATAACGGCTTTGGATTTTGAATCCATATATCATGTTGTTTTGTTGTTTTGTTTAAATATGTTATAGAATTTTTTATGAAAATGCCTCACGTTATGGTTCAATATATTGCGCTATTGCATTGCTATCCGCATCCTGCCAGGTAATCGTCCGTCTGTCTCGTAAACTCACACCTGTTTGATAACTAAAAACAGCCATTCTGTCTTGTTTCTGCCCGCCTACCTTATGGCCGCCTTTCTTTATGGCAACCTCCCGCTTGCGTTGTAACATCCCACTTGCTTTTAACTGCAAAACTGTTTGGTAACCACCAGTTTGCCTAATTACGGCTTATCTGATTGTTGACCGACCTCTTGCCTGGTAACCGTCCACCAGCAGGAGTGAAACCGGGTCGCATAGGTGAGAAGCGCGTGTAACAAATAGATCTACTGCGCTTACCGGACAGCCAAATGTTATCTAGTTTGCATGACAAACGATTTATTGTAAGTGTCGGGTAAAACGTGCTGCATGTTCCGGGTACTAGTATATGCTCGTATGCACAAACTATTATCCGAAGATCGACACTTAATTCTTAAATCTATATCAACGTCTTACCAAATAACTACAGGCATGAGTTTGATCGATTTGAGTGGTCTTATTTGGAGTTTTCACTCCTTTTTTTTACAGCATTTAAGTCATTTCACGGTAAACTTACGCATACTTTTCCTGGGAAACCTGGTTTTCCAGTACTAAGTGTACATGCCTTCCCAAGTAATAGACAATTGCCGTACTTTACTCTGCGTTAGGAGGAAAAGGCCGCAAAAATAATATTAGTTAACTTATTTATTTTAGCTCGATTGCATCAAAAGCCTTATTCATATTACTACAAATCCACACACAAATTATAAGGCAGGGCTGGGAATCTAACCTAAGATCATCAGTTTTAAAACAAATGAGCTAGCTGGCCCGGGCCAACTTGAGACGAAGCTGATCAATGACGTCTCGAGCTCAAACCCAATTAAGGATTGACGGTTTTGGTATTGCTGACTTGTTGTTATTGATTGAAAGAACGTAACAAAATGGTATAAAAACAGTGTCTTGAAGTGGATATCTGCAATTCTTCAAAGGGCTAGACTATGAGAGAGTAATGTTGCTCGTTATGAAATAAGAAAATGAATTGACGGTCGAATGTGGATGCATATCCTTGTAGGAGTTGCATTCTTTGTGAGTTAAGAATTATGTTGACCATCTAAATTCAACAATATTAAATCCAAATATATTATCTTTCTGTTAAACATATGTTAACAACAAATGAGCGCAAAAACATGACACAACACAGTGTGAATGGAGCAAAATTATTTATTTTGAAGATGAATCTAGCTCCAGTTTAAATATTTTAGCAGAATTTCAGAGCACTTCCGTTATAACGATTCAAACCCTTGCACAATCAACATTGGCATACACAGGGCTCACAATTTAAAATTAAAACAGCAAAAACATGCAATATTAAATAAAATCTATCAACAATTGTTGAGCAAAACTTATTTTAATCATCGAATAACAAGGAGCAATGAAATTCTGCAGTACAAGCATTATTACGCCATCAAAAACGATAAAATGCATCACAGTTGGATGACTCCTAGATTTGCCATTGACCCTGAAACCTTGTCATAAGAGTCGCGTTCTGAGAAAACTGGGCATAATGCATTTGCGTAGTGTCCTCCCAGATTAGCCTGTGCAGTCTGCACAGGCTAATCAGGGACGACACTTACCGCCTTAACTGGATTTTCGCTAAGAAGAGGAAGAGACATCATTTAAACGAAAAAAATCCATAAAAGCGGAAATATTCGTCCCTGATTAGCCTGTGCGGACTGCACAGGCTAATCTGGGATGACAAATTACGCACAAGCATAACGCCCAGTTTTCTCAGAACACGACACATAATACCGGCTTACCACTCTTTCACGCGGCATCTACACATGATTTGAGACACAACATGCGAAAAAAGGTCTTAAACCATATGCGGCCAGAATTCACCCAGTCTGGTAAGGAGCTCCCATGGACGCTTATGAAACCACACACCTTGAGTGACTTTATTGTAGACAGGGTAGCTCCGGACCAGTCTGCACAAATGTGCAGGCTGGTCTGGAGCTACACTGGCCCCATATGGCATAAGACCCATTTTCTAATGATGCGACTCATTTGTTTCGGTAAAATGTTTAAATTTAGTCCATGTTGTTTAGGTTATTTTTTTTTATGATAATTTTGTTATTTTGTATTTTCAACATATGCTGTGCCTTGATGCGAAAAACCTCAAAACTGTGTTATTGTGTATTATTAATTTATATTGACTACAGAATTGATGTCCCTAATAGGTTTGAAATACACGTATTACATTATTTCTTGTAACTTTTGAAAGTTTTCACATACATGGCAATGCATATACTTTCATTTTTACATATAACATCCGGCAATGAAACTTGTTTACAAACAAACACCACACATACCGATCAAACAATATCAAATAAAAAGACAAACATCTTAAGGTTTCAGGGTCAATAATTGCATGCCTAAAATGTAATAAACTCCATTAAAAATAGTTTTCTCCCAAAATTAGATCGCCTTTCTCCCTACCTAGCTCCCTTCTATCTCACAGCATGATTATGTTATGATCTGTCCCCAAGAGCATGGCATTTCTTATACTAGCCTCACTCTGGGAAAATGGGGCTTAATGCATGTGCATAAAGTGTTGTCCCAGATTATAAGCATATGCAGTGTGTGCAGGCTAATCAGGGGCGACACTTTCCACTTTCATGGAATTTTTCCATTAAAGGAAGACTATTCTTAGCAAAAATCCAGTTTTGACGTAAATAATCGTCCCTGATTAGCCTGTGCGGATTGCATTAATCCCCGTTTTCCCAGAGCAGGGCATATTTTTGGCATGTGCATAAATTTCGACAAGATTATAAAATATCAAAGAAACGGGACACAGGAACATTCATGTCCGTGATTCAATTTATCTCCTTATTCAGCTCAACGAGTTCAACCTACATTTAAGCTAGTTAATGTTAAAGACACTTGTTTTTCTTTCAATTTTAGTAATTGTAAGCCATAAAAACAACAAAAACATTTCCCAAATTATGTCACAGACACAATTTTCCTAATGCAAATGCCCCGGCCCCATTGCCAAAATGGTGAAAAAACCCTGATCAGTCTCGTTCTAACAACCTGTAAAATGTCTAACTTGCTCAAAATATTAACCAGAAATCAAGGGCAGATAAAGTGAGGTAATTGAGGTATTTTAATTATTGATATTCAAAATAATTGAATAGCTGCTATACAGTACAATGGATTATATCCCAAGTACTGTATTTAATAATGTACAAATAATATCTATACAAACAGTTTTAATATAAATCTAAGGAGAAATAAAATCTTTTTTTAAAAGAGCATGAACGCAAATAATTAACTAACAACTGCACAACTGAATTTAACCCTTTGAGCGCTGGAACCGAATTTTAAAGGCCTTTGCAAACAGTTTGGATCCAGATGAGACGTCATGGAACGTGGCGTCTCATCAGGATCCAAACTGTTTGCTTTACTGATAGTATTCTTTGGAAAAAAAAATCGATGAAAATTCTAATTTTAGATATTCAGCAGACGACATTTAAGCAGACGACAAAAATATCCCAGCATGCAAAGTGTTAAATGCCATGATTGAGGGACAGTAGAAAGACATTGGGCTCGTAATCTATTGTTTGTTTCATCTTCATTTTATACAGAGTCATTTAGCAAATTTCTGTGAGTCATTTTGTAAAATTTATACATAAGCCATCAATATTTATACACTATTTACAACTCTATTACACACAATAAGTTTTAACAATGTGACTAAACACACAGAGTTTGTTTTGTATGAACAACACAAATGTTGAGAAAATTAGAAATGGGAACGCAATACAGAAATGTGTATTCATGTGCAATGAAATTAACAGTTTTATTTATTTGTTTCATCAATGAATGGTAAGTCACACTAAAACAGTTGTTTTTTGTTGATAAAATAATGATCAAAATGACTTAAAATTTAAACATGAAATGTTGAAAAACATCCTTTTTGAAAAAAAACAACAACAATAAAAATATTAAAGAAATTGTGAATGGTTTGTTTTTGTTTGCAACATTTTTTAACTGTATAAAGCCACGTGCAAGCACGTGTCTGGGCAAAATAGATACAACATTTAATTTGATGTATTTGACGCTTATCGAAACTAAAACAAAATTTATGCTGCAAATTAGCCAAATATGTTCTGAAACAACAACTATTCAACTATGATGAAAGTTGACCTAAATAAGCATTTCATATGATTTTTTGTTTTCTAAGACTGAACAACTTTTTCAAAAGCTTTTACACACTCATATGATGAAAAAAATGTTTCCGAGAATATACAGTCATAAAAAAATACATGTTAATGACCAAAAAAACACCAAAGGGTGTCCTGACTCCATATAATGTAATAAAATAGCACTCCATTGAATTATGGCAGAAGAAATATGTGCATTACATAAAACTGTTTGGTACAAAATATTTTACACAAGTCTCGACTTCTATCCATCCGTTACACAACACTGATTTACTTAAGATCACTATAAGATACTGATCATGCAACAGAATAATGCAACTGATCAAACATTTTTTACCAGTAACTGTTATAAACTGAATGTTAAAACAGCAACAAATTGTTACAAAGTAATTAACCCTTTTAGCGCTGGAACCGAATTTTAAGGACCCTTGCAAACAGTTTGGATCCAGATGAGACGCAACAGAACGTGGTGTCTCATCAGGATCCAAACTGTTTGCTATTCTGATAGTATTCTTTGATTTTTTTTTAAGAAAATGCTATTTTTAGAAATTCGGCAGACGACATTTTAGCAGACAACAAATTTCCCAGCATGCAAAGTCCCAGTAATCATCAACACAATAACATTTTACAATTTATTATCCACACGGGATTTATAACTAAAACAATAGTTACAAAGTACAATTGAATTTCAACTTTGTTTTGCTACACAATCACATTTATTTACATCTGTTCCTAAACGTCTCTAGGATCATCTTCTAAATTTTTGCACAGCTTTCTTATATGTTCTGTCTGTTTGGGTACCTCCCGCACTGGAAAAGTCAACAAAACTTAACCATCTACCAGCATCAACACTAAAGGTCAATAAAAATTAAAGTGACAGTTCGAGGAATAGATAGTTGTTTTGCATATAAATCGTATAGAGAGAAATAAACTTTACATAAATTCATTGAAATATTTTTTATCGAGGTTGCCAACGAAAACATGGTCAAAATCGGTTTTCATTCGGTAAAATAATATATAAATGATCATAAATACATGCAATAGGCGAAAATAATTGCAGCGTCGTGAGTTATGCAAATTATATCTATATTTAGCTTTCGCTAAACATTATTAGCATGTGGAAGATGAATACAAATATTTAGCAAAAACGTACCGTTGCAACTCAGTTTCCGTCTGTAACAGATGTATTTGCATTTGTTCATACCTTCTCTCCGCTTAATTTTCCCATATCCGCAATTTTGTTTGTTTAGGTTTGAATTAACGTGTCGAATCATGAATATTTATTAGGTCGTTTTCGTACTTAACGTACTCGACCCCAAAATAAAAATTGCTATATTGTTTGTTTTCAACCGAATTTTCAGTGATATCCTCAATAAAAACATGTTTTCTTACGATTCTGCCCATATATATATATATCCGCGAAATGTCACTTAAACCTATCTCCTTAACTCTTTCCCACTCCACATTACACCTAATATACTGATGAGCAGCAAACAGCATACAACCTGAACAGAGTGCCAGTTACTGCATATAGTCATTTTCACTTTGTTTCTGAGTGGGAAAGACTTAACATTTCTCATAAAAACATTAAAACTGAAGATGTGACCAAACTGAATTACATGAATTTGTGATTCAAAAACTCATACGAGAATACATGCCTTCATTCAGATATTAAAATTTATCAATTACAAATGATAAATAAGTAAAAAAAAATATTAAAATATAATCACAAGCCAGTAATGTGACAGCATTTTTGTTACAAAATTCTGTAACAAGCAGTACAAAATAGAGCTTTGTCACAAACCCAAATAATACCGCCGCACCATATCAGCCCTTACCCAAGAGGGAAGGCTCCAGCTGCTGGCGACTGAGCGAAGAAACTAGGCGTTGCATCCAGGCTAGCTGGATTGGCCGCGAAGTTGAAACCATACTGCTTCACTGGGACAGCTGTGTTGTCTGCAGACTGGAAACCAAAAGTATGAGGTTAAGAACAAGTAATTTGCGCAATCTTCTACTATGTAAGAACTGCTTGTAAGTCTAAATGAAAGGTTTATTTACAGAGACAAGGCTATAACATGTACCAGTATAACTGCAAAACCATTGATGTTTAACTGATTGTAAAAAACTCTGTAAACTAGTCATACTTATTGAAATGGAATTAGTGGGTAAACCTCAAGTCACAGATTAGCCTTCAGTACTAGTAGAAATAAGATCCTAGAATAAATTATGTATACTAGCTAGTTACTAAATTCAATGAAGCTATGGATTTGAAGGTGATGACAAGGTTTAGAGCAACACGGTTGACATTACAACATTATTTACGTTCGTTCCTGCCAACTATTTTGCCACACGTCACCCTAAGTACATCCCTACAACAGTAGAAAGGGATGGCTGGAGTCACTATATTATAAGCCTTGATCCCTTTCTTTCCAACTAACTTTTTTCTCAAGTGTATTGGAAGGAACTGAAGTTGAGAAAAGCAGGCAAGGGAAAACATGTTAACAAGAGGACCATGGGCCTAAAGGCGCTCACCTGAGACCCGAAGGAACTAAACTATTCTGAGGAGGTGGAGTTCCCCATTTTGGAACTCAGATGAGATATCATAAGAAACAAGAAACCGTCGGAGACGGGTGATGCTTCCCAAAGTTTTTTTTTTTTTTACAATAGTTCACTANAATTCCGTAACAAGCAGTACAAAATAGTGCTTTGTCACAAACCCAAATAATACCGCCGCACCGTATCAACCCTTACCCAATATAAAAGGCTCCAGCTGCTGGTGACTGAGCGGATAAATTAAAACTAGGCGTGGCACTCTGGCTACACGTCACCCTAAGTACCTCCCTACAACAGCAGAAAGGGATGGCTTAAGTCACTATATTACAAGCCTTGATCCCTTTCTTTCCAACTAACTTATTTCTCAA